>CM037854.1:184809741-185083366 GCA_021234595.1 Delia radicum
AGTGAGTCCAGCATACAAAGAGGTCTATATGAGCTTGGTTCAGTTAACGGTTTATCGCCCTTTCTTAGCAGCACAAGTTTCTGTATCTTCCATTTATCCGGAAAAACACCGTTCTCGAGGCACATATTGAAACATGTTAATCAATGATTCAGGCCATATCTCCCCCACTATCCGTATTACCTCGTTGGGAATACCATCGGGTCCAGGACTCTTACACATTTTCAGCTTTCTGGAAGCACACTTCACCTCTTCCATGCTCAGGGGAGTAAAATCATCCACATGTAGTCTTGTCACGTGGTGCAATCCGTCTCCGTCAAAAGGAAATAGTGTTTTCACTATAGTAGCAGCCCTCGTTGGCTCCTTGATACCAAGAATTGGTCGTATAGTTCCAAGTCTCTACATGGCTATTTATAGGGTTTACCCCATGGGTCCCCATCTATTTCCTTGCATAGATCTACCCAGCACCTTCTCTTACTCTCCTTTATGGCACTTCTTAACGTTTTACGTGATCTTTTGTAGTCGTTCAAAAGAGTCATGTCACCATGATTGCGGGTTGATTGTCTTCGTGCTGTCAGGCATTTTCTTCGTAGTTCTCGTATTTCCTCATTCCACCAGTAAACTGAGTGTTTGTTGTTGTACTTCTTCACTTTGGGCATTCCTACGTTGCAGGCCTTTGTAAGTATTTTTGTCAATGCTTCAGCTGTGTTCTCCACGCATGTATTGTTGGTTGAGGTGTGCACATATCTATCTCTGGTTTGTGTGATGTACTCTGGGAGTTTGGCTTCGTTGAGCTTTCTGATGTTCCATCGTGGGAGTTCAGATTCGTTCTGTACCACCGTTGTGCTGTCACCAATATTGAACGAGATATACTGGTGGTCGCTCAGTGTGAGATCCTCCAGCACTACCCAGTTCATATTTCTGCTACACAGTTCACCAGATCCAAAGGTGATATCGATTATACTACCACCCGTACCCCTTCGGAAGGTAAGCTTGTCACCGATATTGAAGACCGTCAGGTTAAGACTGGCTATTGTTTCACATACAGTGATTCCTCTGTTGTCGAGGCTGGCCGAATTCGATTCTGGAGACTTACTGTTGAAGTCACCTCCAATTAAAACCTTGTGTTTAGAGCTTCTTATAGAAGCTTCGAGATTTTCTATGGCTGCTACGAACGGGGCATAATCCATGTTAGGTGAAAAATAACAACTGTAGATCCTTATCCTACCAATTGTGACATACACAAAGCATGGGTTGTTTTCGTCAACTTCTCTTATGTTCAACTTGGTGTTTCTAACCATTATAGCCGCACGGTGGCTAGTGTCCTCGTACCAGACTTGAGAAAGTGGTTTTTTGTACTGTTCACTGATCAGTAATACGTCTACATTATCTTCCGCTGCCTTCTGTATCATTAGGTCTTGCGCTTCGCTTCCCCTTCCTAGATTTATTTGTATGAACTTAATCATTGTGTTGCCATTTTTCTCCTATTACTTAGGCAGACTGCGCTACCAATATAATGTTGGGTATTTATTAAACCGGCTTCTTGGCATATTATACATCTAAGGTCTGCGACACATTCCTTCGACTTATGACCAGCTATACAACATTTTCTGCATACGTTAGATCTGTCTACGCCTTTGCATTGGCTGGCAAAGTGGCCCTGATCCATACACCTGTAGCATTGCTTGGCTTTGATTTTGCTTCTGATTCTGCACATAACCCCATCCAACTTTTATTCTCCCTGTGCGTAGCAGAGGTCCTGCAAGATGTTCAGATAACTGCACTAGCGCCTGTTTAGTCCTGCCGAAGGTGTCCCTTATGTTTTAGGACTTTAAAGGATGAAGATTCCTCTGTTTTTGTTGCCGCCATAAAAGCATTTATGAGCTCAGATTCCTCTGTCGATTCATCCAGGTCTCTAATGTCCACTATGTGGCTTTTAATAACCGCTTTAATAGTAACACCTTCTCCGAGCGTGTTGCCTATTGCATTTTTTAGCTTTTCCGCTTGCCCCTCTCCTTTTTTGAATTTAACGAGTAGCTCTCCAGCCTTAGTCCTCCTTATACCCTTTATCTCGACTCCGATTTCAGTGGGATCAATCTTCTGTTTCATTTCCTTAATCACGTCAGCATATGATGCCGAGGTACTAGTATTAATGGTTAGTGCTTCTCCTTGATCTCGAAAGACACCTTGCCTGCCTTTTTGTTGGTTTTTCTTTCTCCTCTCCTTTCGGTGCCTGACTTCTTTCCAATCGCTTTGAGCGGCTTGAGGCTCTGGAGTAGTAGTTTCTCCTGGGTTATCTATTAATTTCGGAGTTTGTAGAGCAGTGATCGTTGTTGTTCTAGCTCTTTTCCGTTTCTCCTCCTGTAGCGGTGACTTGGGAGCTGCCCGTGTGGTTTTCGGCTCGTTTAGTCTACTCTTCACACTTGTTACTGGGACGGTACTTAGCACTTCCCTGTGTTCTCTTAACTCCTGATACAGTGCGTATACACACTCAAAATTATCACGTATTGTCTTGTGTATATTCTTGGCATTGGACATTACTTCATTTATGGATGACAGTCTGCTTCCAAGCTCAATAAAGGCCTTATTCTCCGCCTGCTTAGTCTGATTAAGGTGTTCCACTTCATCACCCAGGCTTTTTGTCTCCATGTTTGGAGTTTTGGGCGATCCCGTAACCAGTGTGCTCCTTCCGAATAAGCTGAAATTTTTCATGTTATTACCTTCATCTACGTTTTGTTTATTATTTTTTGGGTTTTTTCATTTTTTTCTTGTTTCTTGTTATCTTTTTCATTGTTGCTGTTGTTTTTATTCTTATCATTCTCCATTGCTATTGGGTCTCAACTCAAAGCCGCTATCGTATCTGATTGTGTAGTCACGCTTAGATCCCATGGTTATCTATGCATGCAGGGAGGCCATGCGAGGGTTGACATAGGGCCCTTATGAGGTCCTATGTTCAGAGCCAGATCCGTGATCAATCGGGGAAATTCCATCCGAACCTACACCACCAACTTAATGGTGACAAACACGAACGTTCTTCAAGACTCGCTACGTTTTAACGAGACGGGGGCAGCTGTGACATTAGCCCAGGCGCCATTTCAGTAGAATTTCACTTCTACCTACCGAAGTCCTAGAATGCCACCGCTGTCGGCCCAGGGTGCGTCAATTCAAAATCGATGTCCAGTGATGCCATAATTAAGACCGTACTGGGCTAGGTCTTAATGCCTCTCGGCTGGAATGCTCTCGGGGGTTTGTCAATGATATAATCCATGCTTCCAGAAACGCCATAATTAGGACCGTACTGGTCTTGATCCTAATGCCTTTCGGCGGAAATATTCACGGGGGTATGTCAGTAATCTAATCCAATTTTCCAGAAATGCCATAATTAGAACCGTGCTGGTCTTGGTCCTAATGCCCTTCGGCGGGTGCTGACTAGGGACACCATGGAGTCGTCACTCTCCTAACAACACCTCTCTTGAGGGTTCCCTGTTGGTAGGATACCTATTTCAGGGCGGTATCCACTCGCCCTGTGACAGGAACTTCGCCGGGCTCAAGTGCCATTTTAGCACGCCCTCCATGCCTGCCAAAACTAGGGTCCGCGGGGTCGTTAGTCCCGTTATCCTCGCCCGAGGGATACCCTGCGTAGACCTGCTATACCTGCTATACCTTCTATTACCTTCTATACCTGCTATACCTGCTATACCTGCTATACCTGCTATACCTGCTATACCTTCTATACCTTCTATACCTTCTATACCTTCTATCACCTTCTATACCTGCTATACCTGCTATACCTGCTATACCTGCTATACCTTCTATCCCTTCTATACCTGCTATACCTGCCTATACCTGCTATACCTGCTATACCTTCTATACCTGCTATACCTGCTATACCCTTCTATACCTTCTATACCTTCTATACCTTCTATACCTTCTTACCTTCTATACCTTCTATACCTTCTATACCTGCTATACCTGCTATACCTGATATGCCTGCTATACCTGCTATACCTGCTATACCTGCTATACCTGCTATACCTGCTATACCTGCATACCTTCTATACCTTCTATACCTTCTATACCTGCTATACCTGCTATACCTGCTATACCTTCTATACCTTCTATACCTTATATACCTTCTATACCTTCTATACTTCTATACCTCTATACCTTCTATTACCTTCTATACCTTAATACCTTCTATACCTTCTATACCTTCTATGCCTTCTATACCTTCTATAGCTTCTATACCTTCTATACCTGCTACTACCTTTCTATACCTTCTATACCTTCTATACCTTCTATACCTTCTATACCTGCTATACCTGCTATACCTTCTATACCTTTAATACCTTCTATACCTTCTATACCTGCTATACCTTCTATGCCTTCTATACCTTCTATACCTTCTATACCTTCTATACCTTCTATACCTTCTATACCTTCTATACCTTCTATACCTTCTATACCTTCTATACTTTCTATACCTTCTATGCCTTCTATACCTTCTATACCTGCTATACCTGCTATACCTGCTATACCTTCTATACCTTCTATACCTTCTATACCTGCTATACATGCTATACCTGCTATTAGGGTTTGCCATTCGTACTGTTTTTAAACAGTACATGTACTGTTTTTGAAAAATGTACTGTTTTATTCACAACACCTAAAACAGTACGTAAAGTACTGTTTTTTTGGATGTGTACTGTTTTTGTTCTGTTTTTTTTTGTATATTTTACATATTTTTATATAAACAAGTTTTTTTTGCGTGTACAAAGAATATATATTTTTTTTAACCATGTTTTTTTTCGTGCGTACAATAGTTTTTTATATAAATTTTTTGAACCTCCCTGTATTAATTCCACTTCGTTTCTTTTGTACATATATAAGTTTGGTTTGTTTACTTTTCAAGCAATGGATGTTTGTAAACACAATTTTTTTTCATGACACTGCCCAATGCAAAAGTAATGGCGTCCAAACTAATAATTTTTAGCCAATTTGACGAAATTTAGTCAATTTGATGAAATTTAGTCAATTTTACTTCTTAAGAGGATGTAAACTTGACGAAATGTTGTTGATTTGAATAAAATTTGTTAAATCTTAAAAAAAAATTGACAAATTTCGTTAAAGATCTACACAAATTTTTTTGTTGATTTTACCTACGCTATTTGGTTCGGTTGTATTAACTTATTTTAAGTAAATATGTGATGTATTGAAGTAAAGTTATGTTAACAATAAATACAAAAATGTACTGTTGTTTTTTGAAAAGTACTGTTTTTTTTCATAAATGTACTTTTTTTTCACTTTTTAAATATGGCAACCCTAATTACATAGGGTACACAGTTTTTGTTCTTCGCTTAAGCCATAACGATTACTATACTATTTTCCAAAAATATTGGTTACTTTGAGACATCGATTTGTGCTTTTACCCTATTTCAGGTGCTATAAGCAAACTGCATTTAATTATTGCGATACAACTAGGCCTTTAATCTCGATTTTGATGATACGCAGTTTGATATTATTGCCTAATTCTTTTTATTAACCGAGGAATTACATCGATTTTCAGTTAGATTTTTTTCCTTATCAAAAAATACTTAAAATACATTGAATTTAAATTAAGCTGAGTTTATTTTTGTCCCATAACCCTCGTTAATCGAGTGTTAAGTGATTTTTTCTACTAAATTCATTTACAAACCCAAAGTTTTTTTCCCTTCACAATTTAATAGGTGGCGCCAGTTATTCTTCCAATTAGATCCTTTCTCAATAACAATTAGATATTAAATTAAATTATTAATTCCCAGTATATTTCTTATTTTTAAAACAATTTTTATCGTATTACTTCCCTTTAAACCTATCCCTTTATAACTTAATAAATGGCGCTATTGCCAATTTTTCAATTGGACTCTTCCAACATTTACAATTGGATTCTTCCAACAATATCAATTAGATTTTAATTCCCAATTCAAATATATACTTAATATCAGCGCCATGAATGTCGACGATTTTTTCATAGCAAAGACACAAACCATACATGGTGAATTGTGTAAATCTTTATCTGTATTTATATACAATTCAGTTCTCTTTTAACGAACGAAACTTTAATTGATACAACATTTTTTTCTTCGTCCCAAATACATTAATTAATACGTACATAATTAACTTATAAAAACAATATATTTTATTGTTTGTAGTTTCCCTGATTAATGCAAACACCGAGATGGAAGGTATCCAAAAATTCGGCACAGCCGAATTTAATCTTTTTTATACCAAATTCGACACATTGGACTTTAATGCTTCCACTTGTTATACATTTATTCGAACTAATTTATTACCATTTACCTATTTTTTTTTTTAGTTTCATTTATTATTTTCATTTATTTAAAGTTTCAAAACGGAATATTGTAGTTTATTTGTTTCCGTTACAGTTATTATAAGTAAATTAAAAATAAAAAATATTAAAAAATTTCGTGTCTGTTTATTTTATTAAAAATGGTTTGTTTATATACAAAACTAGCTGACCCGACAAACGTTGTTTTGACTTCAAATTTTATTTTCATTGAAAGTCTGGTTCCGTTACAAAGTCGTGGTGGATTGATATTTCGAAGAACAATGTACCTGTATCCAAGCAATGCTGTGTAACAAAGCAAAAATTTTTGATATTCACACAATTTATAAGAATTTATTCTATACCTTCTATACCGTCTATACCTTCTATACCTTCTATACCTTCTATACCTTCTATACCTTCTATACCTTCTATACCTTCTATACCTTCTATACCTTCTATACCTTCTATACCTGCTATACCTGCTATACCTGCTATACCTGCTATACCTGCTATGCCTGCTATACCTGCTATACCTGCTATACCTGCTATACCTGCTATACCTGCTATACCTGCTATACCTGCTATACCTTCTATACCTTGCTATACCTGCTATACCTGCTATACCTTCTATACCTTCTATACCTTCTATACCTTCTATACCTGCTATAACTTCTATACCTGCTATACCTGCTATACTGCTATACCTTCTATACCTTCTATACCTTCTATACCTTCTATACCTTCTATACCTTCTATACCTTCTATACCTTCTATACCTGCTATACCTGCTATACCTTCTATACCTTCTATACCTTCTATACTTCTATACCTTCTATACCTTCTATACCTTCTATACTTCTATACCTTCTATACCTTCTATACCTTCTATACCTTCTATACCTTCTATACCTTCTATACCTTCTATACCTGCTATACCTGCTATACCTGCTATACCTTCTATACCCTTCTATACCTTCTATACCTTCTATACCTTCTATACCTTCTAATACCTTCTATACCTTCTATACCTGCTATACCTGCTATACCTGCTATACCTGATATGCCTGCTATACCTGCTATACCTGCTATACCTGCTATACCTGCATACCTGCTATACCTTCTATACCTTCTATACCTTCTATACCTGCTATACCTGCTATACCTGCTATACCTTCTATACCTCTATACCTTCTATACCTTCTATACCTTCTATACCTTCTATACCTTCTATACCTTCTATACTTTCTACCTTCTATACCTTCTATACCTTCTATACCTTCTATACCTTCTATACCTTCACCTTCTATACCTTCTATAGCTTCTATACCTTCTATACCTTCTATACCTTCTATACCTGCTATACCTTCTATACCTTCTATACCTTCTATACCTTCTATACCTTCTATACCTTCTATACCTGCTATACCTTCTATACCTGATATACCTTCTATACCTGATATACCTTCTATACCTTCTATACCTTCTATACCTGCTATACCTGCTATACCTTCTATACCTTCTATACCTTCTATACCTTCTATACCTGCTATACCTTCTATGCCTTCTATACCTTCTATACCTTCTATACCTTCTATACCTTCTATACCTTCTATACCTTCTATACCTTCTATACCTTCTATACTTTCTATACCTTCTATGCCTTCTATACCTTCTATACCTGCTATACCTGCTATACCTGCTATACCTGCTATACCTTCTATACCTTCTATACCTTCTATACCTTCTATACCTTCTATACCTGCTATACCTGCTATACCTGCTATTTAGGGTTGCCATTCGTACTGTTTTAAACAGTACATGTACTGTTTTTTGAAAAATGTACTGTTTTATTCACAACACCTAAAACAGTACGTAAAAGTACTGTTTTTTTGGATGTGTACTGTTTTTGTACTGTTTTTTTTTGTATATTTTACATATTTTTATATAAACAAGTTTTTTTTGCGTGTACAAAGAATATATATTTTTTTTAACCATGTTTTTTTTCGCGCGTACAATAGTTTTTTATATAAATTTTTTGAACCTCCCTGTATTAATTCCACTTCGTTTCTTTGTACATATATAAGTTTGGTTTGTTTACTTTTCAAGCAATGGATGTTTGTAAACACAATTTTTTTTCATGACACTGCCCAATGCAAAAGTAATGGCGTCCAAACTAATAATTTTAGCCAATTTGACGAAATTTAGTCAATTTGATGAAATTTAGTCAATTTTACTTCTTAAGAGGATGTAAACTTGACGAAATGTTGTTGATTTGAATAAAATTTGTTAAATCTTAAAAAAAAATTGACAAAATTTCGTTAAAGATCTACAAAAATTTTTTTGTTGATTTTACCTACGCTATTTGGTTCGGTGTATTAACTTATTTTAAGTAAATATGTGATGTATTGAAGTAAAAGTTATGTTAACAATAAATACAAAAATGTACTGTTGTTTTTTGAAAAGTACTGTTTTTTTTTCATAAATGTACTTTTTTTTCACTTTTTAAATATGGCAACCCTAATTACATAGGGTACACAGTTTTTGTTCTTCGCTTAAGCCATAACGATTACCGTTGAGATATATCAAACCGCTGCGTGCTTTCATTATCCATGTTAATTCAGCTAATGTGTGCTCATCATTAAGGTAATGGGTAGATCTCGTATAATCCAGTTATTTATAAATTCGCGTTGTGCTCAGTAATTTGTTGCATTCGTTACCTTGGATATTTTTTTCTTTTATACGACTCAAAAGTTCCATACTGAACATGTTCCATTGATGTTGAGTTGGCATTGTTCCAGGCCACTGTATAGTCATAGCTTCCGCTTTTTATTTAACATCTTTTACCCAAAAGAGATTTCGACTAATTAATATTTCTTCATAAAATTTGTGTTTCAGTGAAAAATAAGATGAAAAACATTTAAAGTTTTTATTAATATTATTAAAATATAATATTCCTAATATGTTTATATAAAACTCGGTATGTTTTTCGCTAAAACTTGAGTGTTTTTGTATTTTATACAAATTAATTTTCGTTACATTGCTAAAATTCCGGTTTTTGTTTCATAGAAAAATAATTATTTCAGTGTTACATTATATGTAAATATTAAATTTACGAATAATACTATTTTCCAAAAATATTGGTTACTTTGAGACATCGATTTGTGCTTTTACCCTATTTCAGGTGCTATAAGCAAACTGCATTTAATTATTGCGATACAACTAGGCCTTTAATCTCGATTTTGATGATACGCAGTTTGATATTATTGCCTAATTCTTTTTATTAACCGAGAATTACATCGATTTTCAGTTAGATTTTTTTCCTTATCAAAAAATACTTAAAATACATTGAATTTAAATTAAGCTGAGTTTATTTTGTCCCATAACCCTCGTTAATCGAGTGTTAAGTGATTTTTTCTACTAAATTCATTTACAAACCCAAAGTTTTTTCCCTTCACAATTTAATAGGTGGCGCCAGTTATTCTTCCAATTAGATCCTTTCTCAATAACAATTAGATATTAAATTAAATTATTAATTCCCAGTATATTTCTTATTTTTAAAACAATTTTTATCGTATTACTTCCCTTTAAACCTATCCCTTTATAACTTAATAAATGGCGCTATTGCCAATTTTTCAATTGGACTCTTCCAACATTTACAATTGGATTCTTCCAACAATATCAATTAGATTTTAATTCCCAATTCAAATATATACTTAATATCAGCGCCATGAATGTCGACGATTTTTTCATAGCAAAGACACAAACCATACATGGTGAATTGTGTAAATCTTTATCTGTATTTATATACAATTCAGTTCTCTTTTAACGAACGAAACTTTAATTGATACAACATTTTTTTCTTCGTCCCAAATACATTAATTAATACGTACATTAATTAACTTATAAAAACAATATATTTTATTGTTTGTAGTTTCCCTGATTAATGCAAACACCGAGATGGAAGGTATCCAAAATTCGGCACAGCCGAATTTAATCTTTTTTATACCAAATTCGACACATTGGACTTTAATGCTTCCACTTGTTATACATTTATTCGAACTAATTTATTACCATTTACCTATTTTTTTTTTAGTTTCATTTATTATTTTCATTTATTTAAAGTTTCAAAAACGGAATATTGTAGTTTATTTGTTTCCGTTACAGTTATTATAAGTAAATTAAAAAATAAAAAATATTAAAAAATTTCGTGTCTGTTTATTTTATTAAAAATGGTTTGTTTATATACAAAACTAGCTGACCCGACAAACGTTGTTTTGACTTCAAATTTTATTTTCATTGAAAGTCTGGTTCCGTTACAAAGTCGTGGTGGATTGATATTTCGAAGAACAATGTACCTGTATCCAAGCAATGCTGTGTAACAAAGCAAAAATTTTTGATATTCACACAATTTATAAGAAAATGACTAATGTTCAGAAAAATCACCACATCTTGACCAAACGAAAATATTTTTAAACAATTTTTTTTTAAAACCATCCTCACTGCATGTTCTACAAAACATATTCAGCCATTTTTTATTTTATGCAGCCGTTCTCGAGTTATGGAGTGACAATCAAAATGTACACTTCAAATTACACTTCAAATTATTTCAATTCAAATTACAAGAAATTGAAAACTTTTAGTGTGTGTGTGCATACACACAAAAAATAAAAACCCATTTCAATTACGAAAACCAGCGATTCAATAACTTTAATTGCTAAATTCCGACAACAACGTAAATTGCTAATTCAATTAGAAATTGATAGCTCTTTAATTGAACTATTTTTCAATTAAAAAATAACTAATTTCATTACAAAGTGATCAATATCGTATACCTTCCCAAAAACCAAAAAAAAGAATTATTATTGCCATACCAAATTTTTTTTTTTTATAAAAGTGTTGTTGCCATACCAAATGTTTTTTAAAAGCTGCAATTTTGTAACATGGAATTTAATGAATTTAAAATATTTATTACTAATACCACTAAACATACACATTTATAAAAAACAACTACATAAATACTACAAAGACAACTAAAATGTGTTGATGTTTGCTAAATATAAAAAAATGTCAAGTAAGTTCCGAATTTGAGCAAATATTTTATTGATTCAATTAATTTTTAATTGACAGATTTTAAAATTTTCAACAAACCGATTTAATTGAACAAAGCACTATAGGAAATTTTACCACCTAACACAGTAAAGGTGTTATGATATTTGCTATTTTTTGTATTGGATTTTTTTAGGATTGACTGAAAGAACAAGAAATACCTTTTTGTTATTTCAAAATAAAATGTAAACAAAACAAACAATATTGCCGACGTTTTGTTCCCACAAAAACCGTCAAAAAAGCAAAAAATCGCAAAAAAAAAAGTTAAAACTCGCTACTTTCGATCAAAACTAAGCTAAATTAAGTCTGGAAATGTCAATTTTAAGCTAAAATTTTTTATATTTTTTTTGACAGTCTGAGATTATTTATCGATAACACACGTATATTTGTTTGACATATCAACATTTTTTATGGTATAATCATACTCTTTACACTTAGTCAGTTTTCCTATGCAAATATATTTGCACTGTTCTCCAATATAGAAAAAATACAAACAATAGCAAGTATCATAACAACTTAAACATCTCTTATTAAATTTTTCGACAAATTAATTTGCTGTTGCTTTATCAGTTGCTGTGCTTTGATTGAGTGCATTAAATTTTGTAATTGTTTCTAGTAAAAGTTTTCATAATAAAAATGTATAGTTTTTGAAAATAAAAAATGGAAAATAATGTCGAAGGTGAGTACTTTAATATACTATTAACATACTATTAATATATAGTAAAATGTTGGTGAACTCGTCTATCAGATCGATTAAATTTTTAAAAATGGAAGGGACCTCAAAATGAATTAATGGAATTATGAATTGGAACTTTATTTAGACTTACAAAAAAATTATAGACATAACACCATAACAGTTTTCCAGGACAATCGATTATCTTTCGAATTTAATATATTTTAGCTTCGGATATTTGCAAACTTTTTAAAAAAAACACATTTTCCAGGTGACTACTGCTTGGCAAATTCAGAGTTATGTTCATGCAGAAGTATCCATGGGTACAGCAACTGTACATAAGGGCCTTCTGCATTCGCGTCAGATATTGAATCGACTGTGCTTCCAGTTGGGTGCTTTGGTGAGGATGCCTCTGAATCGCGCCATATAATATATAAATCCGACAGATTGCTTCATGCACGAAAAAGTAGCCGTGTGAATAACTTGACAGACGTTTTTAATCGAGCATTGGACACATCAGCTACTCTCATTTTCAACCTTTTGTTGAATAAATAAAGTAGTAGAATTGCTGAGATCAGAGGATCAAAATTTTGTGGTACATTGTCAAACAGACGAAGAGAATTCCGAAAGTGAAGATGCAGAAACAGACAGTAGTGTTATTTTGAAACCATGTTTTTTTAAATGTAGTTGATAATTTGGAACTGGAAAATCAAATTTTTGCATAAAATGCTATTTAAAACATAATTTTGTTACTTCTTTAAATTGTTAAAATAAATATCCTATGTTATCTTCGAAAGTTAGTGCACACTCGAAAAAAAACAATTTTGTAAAAAAAAAAAAAGGTTAGAAAACTATCTATCAAAGTTTTAAGTAATCTTGGATCCGGGAACACCGTTTGGAACCAATTATTAATTAATTTTTTAATTAACTTTACTAATGTTTTTTTTTTTTGAGTGTACGAAACATGTTAAGGGTCCCTCCCTCCCTCTTAAGAGTCTTCCAAAAGTCAAATCCAAAAAAAATTTCATATAGCTGATCTATAGTTAAAATTTGAACATTTATTTTTAACTTATTATACGTTTGTTCTTATGAATTTGTTAGTTAATAAAACGATATTTAAAAATAAATAACAAGAAACATTTGATTTAACTGAAAAGTACGTACACCGCATTTTAAGTGATTTATCATTTATGTTAAATTACATTTTCAGCTAATTTAAACTACAAACTAATTTGAGTGTATCTTTAGCTAAAATCCAAACAAGGGTTTGTAACTTCTATTGCAGTCTCAGCAAAAAATTACCTCGATTTAGTAAGCATTAACTACATGGGTACACAGAAAAAACTGAAAACGGGTTTCAATTAAAAACTTTATTGAATCAATTAATATTTTAATTGAGTTTGCACCTATCACGGCAATGATAACATTAATTAAAACTTTTATTGAAAATTAAAAAGATATAAATAACTATATACAAAAAAAATTATGATACCTAAAAAGGGTGTGTGAACTATACGGTTTGTCTGTTTGTGTATTTGTGTTTTGTTTGTAAACTTAAAATGCATTTGGTATTTATACTGAAACTTTTCTATTTAACATGCAGTATATGAACAAATCATTTGAGAATTAAGTCTAAGATAAAATATGTATTTATATATTTGAAAGTCAATTAAAATATTAATTGATTCAATTAAATATTTGTTTAGAAACATATTTAAATCAAATCTTTTATTAGATATTTTAAGTTGATAATTTTTTCTGTGTATGCTTTCAAAATCCAGATTTATATATAAATACTATATTAGGTACATATTATCATAAAATATAAATAGAAGGGTGTTGTAATTAAAATAACTATCATAAAACAGGTGTCTTGAGTATTGACCTACAAAATTTGTAATATCATTAAAGAAGAACATTATAAAACACTACCTGGCCCAATTATGTATGATATGGACAAATAATAATAATTTAATAAATTGTGAAGATTTTCTGTTTTGGAGTTATAAACATAACTTACAGGTATTTGGTATCGTGGAAAAGGAAATTACCTGTAGATTGCGCGGTTTTTAAAAAAGTCCAATTTAGCACTCTTGGTAGAACAAAAACTTGGAAAATCCTAATAGGAAGGTTAAAATTTTAGTTTTTGTTAAAATTTTAATTTTCACCTTTCAATAAAATATTTATTAATAGACATAGTAAAATAATTTTTTGGATTAAAATATACTCATAAGTCATCCGAATTTATGATTTTCTGACAGCAATCCGACAATTCCCAAAAATAAAAATAAAATTTCAAAAATGAGATTTTTACATTTTCTGCTGCCATGTCTTCATTTAAAGCGGGTATTGGAAGAGACTTACTCAATAAATTAGGTATATGTTTGAGCATCTTTAGCCGCTCCCGCTACCAAATCGAAGGCGTGCCTAATTTCTAACATTGGGTTAAAATTGATATTTGCCTTAAAAATGTGGCAACTTTAGAAGCGGGTGGGGGAAAAGTATATAAAAATAAAACATTTTTTTTAACAGAACTCGATATTACATACAATCCCCTTTGAGAAAATAATACACACTATATATGTTCAGAAGGAAAATATTTACCTGGAGGTAAAATACTGTTGGTGCTTTTTGTGCAAAAAATAGCAAAAATTCTATTTTTTTTTATTTATAATTTAAGCGAATATGGTTTTTTGAGTGGAACAAGATATTGCATTAATTTTTTTTATTTAATCGAGAATTAATTTAGTTAAATAACCGATATTTTCCGATGGTTCCGATTTTGTCCCGCTATTTGCAAAACACAGGACCAGAGTCGGACCAAATTTGGATTTTCACATTTTTAAATAAAAAATATCTGGGGAACTAATTTTGTAATTTTTTGATAATCAGATCAAAAACAAAAAAATGGCGAGCACTTAAAATTGTTTGTGCAAAAAGTACCCAACATTGGGGAACCATATTGCCTTATTGGGAGGTTCAACATTAAAATTTAAACTAAATATGACGTCACTTATGTCTGTTCCAAGTTCATTCATAAATCCATGTCATAAATTCATAACTTATTAATTTCTGTATATAAATACCTGAAATTTAATGTGTGACTAGATAATGTAATTTCTGATATTTTGTAAAAATAAATTATAAGTTTTGACGATATATGTACAAGGGCTGAACAAACAAATGTATACATATTAAATGTATCGAAACTACACATAAATGTTTTACTAAGTCGTCTGCTATTTAGAAATACTACCTAATGCTAGATAACAAAAATCATCAAAATCGGATAAAGAATTCTCAGGTAATTACAAAAAATTTTAAAGATATTTACAATTTTTACACATATTCTCAAATCCTTTTACTTTTGCTCGAAGCTCGTTAAAAAATTATTAGAGAATATACAAAAACCATCTTTAATGGTAAAATTCAAGTGCTTAGTCAAAAAAGGTGACCAAAAATGTATTTTGAAATTATATAGAACTTACTAACGACCCATTGGAGTATTTGCCCGTATACAAAGCTTAAAAAGAGAGTTTTCCGATGGGGTTTCTCCGATCTTAATTAAACTTAAATTGATAATAATTATGAATAATTATTCAAAAGACTCCAACATCAATTTAGCATTGACAGTTTAATAATGACTTTTATTACATTTGACGTTTATCGCACTGTTGTGTATATTCTTCAAAAATATAATTTTTTTTTAATTTTTTAAAGTGTAATTTTAAATATTTATATCCATGCTCTCGATATATAGTATATAAACTATTGTTGCTATCATCATAACCTTTTCGCGATCGAACATAACCCGCTGGAAAATGTCCAATTTTTTCTGCTGATTCGTGTTTATCGTCCATTTCTTATCCAAAGCGTAGTCAAAAATATATTTTTTGCAACTTCTATGAAAAAAATCATGGGACATAAATATCCCATAGGTCGTCCACGGTCAAAATTAGAGAACGAATACTTTCCCTTTTTTATTTATAACCTTCTGTTTTTTTTTTTTTTTTGAAGGGAAGCACTACTCAGGAAATTCTTTCTTCTTCTTTACTTAATGTGTTGCTCTCTTTGGAAAGGGGTTAGAAGAGAGGTGAAAGGAAATATGAAGGCTTCAAACAGACAACACTGTAATTGCGCGAGATAATAAGTCTTTTGAAGGTTTCTAATTCATCGCCCTGATTCATTCTTTTACTTCAGTGGGTTCAAGTGCTATGGAAACACCGAAGTCGGGCGCTGCGATACATGTGAGGGATAGAAAACTCATATATATTATTTTTCTAAATTGGTGTTGTCGTCACCGGGAATCGAACCCAGGACCATCTATATAACAGTCCAATGCGCTAACCATAACACCACAACGCCCATATGGATACCAAATTTGAAATCAGGAGATACAAATCTATTGATATCACTTTTAAAAAATCAAATTAAACAAAAATTATTTAAATTTCTATACGAACAAAAATTAAAAAAAAAAAAAAAACGGAACAAAAACCTTTTCTTTTTTGTCTTTGACAACAAATTGGATATATTTTCCTGTAGAAAGTGGAATGAATCAATTCCAAATATCTCAAAAGTTTGATGCTCTATGTTCAATAGCGTTCGAGAAAATAATTACCAAGAACTACGAAAAAAATATTCATATTTTTTAAAATATTCTTATTTGGCGTCACTCTATTCGGCACTGAGATCATATTGGTATTTGCTTTGATCTAAAGTCTGATCTAAAGTATTTGCCAAGTATTTGCTCTGATTTAAAAGATACATCTATCCTTTGTCGATACACATCACACTCAAAAATCGGTTGGAAAATGTAGCTAATACAACAAAATCTGAAAATGGAACATATATCCATGATTCGTCGTCAAAGGATTAAAAATTACCATATCTCGAAAACAAGGCAGTAGATAAAAGCATCTTCAATAGATGCGTATTTAGCATGCCACATACAATAAGATATGCTGTAGATTGATTTATAACAAATTATTAATTTTTTTTTAAATTTTGGAAATTTACCATGGGCATTTATTTTCACCAAAAGAAAATGTACTTTGAGATAGCATAACAACAAAAATTTATATTAAACTAGAACAAATTATTTTTTTGCTTTGAAATTTATGTCACAGATGGCTATTGCATAGGGAAGCTATTTACCATCGAAAATTCATATTGCTAAAAATTTAAGATGCCATATTTTGAATATAGGCACTCGATATAATGAATTCATGTATGTACACTCAGAGAACTTCTGCTTTAAAAATACGTAGTTGTTTGGGTTGTAATACAGTTTCATTATTTTTAATGTAAATGTAAGTCATTTGTAGAACAAATAACATTTTTAACTAACCTTGTAGTTCATTTAAAAAAACAACTCACATCAAATGACTGTTTTATGATTTTACACTCATATTTTACAGTTGTTTTTAAAAAATAAAAAAAAAAAATTTGGTTTATTTTTTACTACCTGTGGTTCATTTTTACTACAATTGTTAGTCATTTTTTGAACATTAAAAAACAAATGCCAATGTTAGTTGAATTTAATGAAATGTAAGACGTCCTTTTTTTAAATGAAATTTCATTTTTTGACTACAATTGCTGTCGTCTTTACCAACATAATTTCCTAAGTGTATACATGTGGATATGTATGAGGCATGTGCACTTCTGTATATATCCATTAGGGTGGTCTTTCGTTGTATGGGCGAAAAATAAAAATGAGATTTTGACTGTACCCCCCTTTAAAATATTTGTTAGGGTGTCAAAATACGACACGCAAAAAATTAGAGTTCTAGCATAACGGGAAGATGTCCCGCATTGCCCTTGAAAATCGGGCCCTGTGGAAAAATGGTCACAATTTAAAAAAAAATTCAAATTTTTTTTTCTTCAAAATTAAAAAAATATAAAATAATTTTTGTGTTGGATTTAATCATAACTACTCAGATAAAAAATATTACTTTCCCAGAAAATCGCTAACTTACCCTAACTTTGTGTCAAAAAAGTTAATAAATATTTTGGGGGTACCTCAAAGTGACTTTTTTGCATTTTTGAAAATTTTATTCAACAAAAATCAAAAACCTAGTGTTTGCTGTCAATTATTTTATTAAACACATCTCAAGTATTAAATAAGCCAAGTAGTACTGTGGATATCCGTTGGCAAATTATTTTTTTAGAGCATTTTGATTCTCGGGAATTTCAAGGTTTTTTTTTATTTTTATACAGTTTTACTTTAAAGCAAGGTTTTAATAATATTTCATCAATATTATTGTATATGCTCTTTTATATGATTGTAATAACTTTATTATAAAATACTATTTTTTCTGTTGATAGTTAACCCATGTTAACCTGGGGTCAAATATGACCCACGTAAGAAAAGTGCAGTTTTTTTGCCAAAATTTATAAATAAAATAAAGAAAGGAATAATTCAATTTATATTTATTCTAAAAAATTTTCGTTAACCGTTTCTAGTCTTCGAGTAGGTCAATTTAGTAAAAAATAGAACTTAAAACTTTTCCATAATAATAATTTTGAGCGGAAAAAAAATTACACTATTAAATTAAAAATACGTTTTTCGAAAATACTCCTGAATATGTACAAAAAAAATCAATTTTAATATGAATACAAATATCTGAATTTATACTAAATAATTAATTTTAATTAATTTTAAAATGCAAATAAATTACATTAGAAACATAAAAAAAATTTATTTTGTCATCTTTGTGATTTTTGACTCTTTAAAATACGAGGGTCAATTGTGGCCCCATGAAAGCACAGGTTAACTATGAACACGAAAAATTATACTTTATAATAAAGTTATTACAATTATATAAAATAGCATACACAATAACATTGATGAAATATTACAAAAATCTTGTTAAAAAAAGTCTATACAAATTTAAAAAAAACGTCGAAATCCGCTAAAATTAAAATGGTCTAACAAAAATTTTTGCCAATGGATATCCGCAATACTTGGCTTATTTAATACTTGAGATGTGTTTAATAAAATACTTGACAGCAAACACAAGGTTTTTGATTTATGTTGAATAAAATTTTCAAAAATGCAAAAAAGTCACTTTGAGGTACCCCCAAAATATTTCTTAACTTTTTTGACACAAAGTTAGGGTAAGTTAGCGATTTTCTGGGAAAGTAATATTTTTTATCTGAGTAGTTATCATTAAATCCAACACAAAAATTATTTTATATTTTTTTAATTTTGAAGAAAAAAAATTTGTAATTTTTTTTTTAATTATGCCCATTTTTCCAAGGGGCCCGATTTTCAAGGGCGATGCGGGACATCTTCCCGTTATGCTAGAACTCTAATTTTTTGCATTTTGAATTTTTGTACAAAAACAAATATTTTAAGGGGGGGGGGGGCAGCCCCAAAAATCGCAAGTTGAAAAATAAGGACACCCTAATATCCATATATGTCGATTTTTAACGGAGTACTAATATTTAGCAATTTTTTATTGATTTTAGCAGATTAATTTCCTACTTTTAATTAACTAAAATTTAGCTACAATATATATACACTCAGGGAACTTTTGCTTTAAAAATATGTAGTTGTTTGGGTTGTAATACAGTTTCATTATTTTTAATGTAAATGTAAGTCATTTGTAGAACAAATAAAATTTTTAACTAACCTTGTAGTTCATTTAAAAAAACAACTCACATCAAATGACTGTTTTATGATTTTACATTCATTTTTACAGTTGTTTTTTGTTATTCAAAAAAATAAAAAAAAAATTTTTTGGTTTATTTTTTACTACCATGTGGTTCATTTTTACTACAATTGTTAGTCATTTTTTGAACATTAAAAAACAAATGACAATGTTAGTTGAATTTAATGAAATGTAAGTCGTCCTTTTTTTAAATGAAATTTCATTTGTTTTTGACTACAATTGCTGTCGTCTTTACCAACATAATTTCCTAAGTGTACATATAAACATTTGTATATTCAACAGATTTATATTTGCTATTCTAATCTTATTAATATTTAGCAAAAAAAATTGCTAATTTTATCAGTTTTTCCTGCAACGTATTTTTTATTTTTCTGCTAATTTCAGCAGTTTTTCCTGCAACATATTTTTTATTTTTAGCAAACAATTTTACCAATTTTTTTTATCAGTGTAGGTGCAGAACGTTTAATTTTCCAAAATATTTTTTCTTGCCCATATCGTGCTGCCATACACTGCGTTGCATAACTATAATTACAAATGATTTTTGATATTTTTTCTAACGCTACACGCATTCATTTAAAACTTATGACTGTTTTTAAGAGTGTGATAACTGGTCTGTTATTATGTAAACTTAAAATTATTGCATTAATTTAAGAGAAAAATTATGTAATAATATTTTGTTAGTGTTTCATAACTATAATTACATAAATTAAAGATATATTTTAGTTGTTATGTAATTTTAATCAATTTGAAATTAAATGAATCGTGGTTCATATCTAAGTGATTTTTAAAAAGGCAAAATTTGAGCCTATTTAAAAAGTGGCTTCAGGTTTCCGTTAATTTTGCTAGAAAAATAAATCGTTCACATGTGTTTGTCACAAATTTTGCAAATAATTCAAGTGCTTATGGTAAAAATAAAACAGGAGGCCCGAAAAAAGCTTCTTGATCGGGTTAGGCGTAAAATAATTAACTGCGCCAGCAACTAACTAAAGATTTTCAATCAGATCATCGATGAATGTAAGGTAAATGTGTCCAAATCAACCATAAGTATGCTCTTAATGGAGCCGCAGAGACTTACTCGCTACAAAACTGCTCGACTTGAATTCGCTAAAATGAATTTACAAACCAATTGGAGAAAGGTAAGCCAATAATCGCTGCTGTAGGTTGGGCTGTTTAAACATAAATTTCTTTAAAGGGCGATTTTTTCTGATGAGAAAAACTTCAATCTTAACAGCTATTGGAGAGACATATGTAAGAAATTCATATTTGTTTTTGCATTTCCAACCACCAGAATGAATTCTTGTAAGTACATATTGCAGTATTAAAAGAGAATTTGGTGTCATTTATTGAAAATAGCAATGAAAAATAGTTAATTTTCCAACAAGACAATGGCTCCGTACACGTAAGTCGTCAGACGATGGAATGCCTGTCGTCAACAAATAGAAAAGTATTGGAAGGACCCATGTTCTCCGGATGAACACCATATTCAGAATATTTGGGGAGCATTAACCCGTCGAGTTGACGCAGAAAAATCTATAACAAGATCTATAACGGAAGAACTTCGAATAAATCTGGTAGACAGTATGTCTGATCGAATTTTCGGGTTTTGTAAATTTTGATATATTAAGTTAAGTGTATTTATAGTTTTGAAACACTAATTGATTTTGTTATTCCTTTTGAAATAGTAAAATAAAAAATAAATGAATTTCTGTTTTGTTATATATTATTAATTTTCCATTGGTTTTACATTTATGCCGGTTAAACTCTTGTACTTTTTTTTTGACTTACGTATGTCTCTTACTTACTTACGTAAGTCTACCGTGTAACTTATGGTGTAACTTTGAACCCAAAACTCCTGTCCAGATTCCTATAGTGACCAATAGCTTCAACTAATTTCTTGATAGAAAATTAAATAGAACTAGTTTCTAAATTGACCAGGATAATGTCGATGATATGGATCCATAGCGTAACCCTTATGGAAGACATAATATAATTTCTGTCCCGGAGCACTTCTCCACTTTCCCAGAGTGACCATAAAATTTTTCAGACAGATAACCAGAAATATCAGATGTTTTATGGCAATTTTGCCAATAAAAGATGTTTTTTTACAGAGGTATAGAACTTTGAAATGCAATAAAGCAAAGATGAATTTTTAAAATTGACATGAATTTTACTTTATTCGAAAGATTATCTTCTGCCATTATTATTTATATATGACGTCTGGCATATGACCGACATGGCTGGCTCGGACGTAGCCTATTCCAATTTTCGATGACTTTTTCCAACATTTGTGGCCGTATATTGGCAATAACGCGGCGAATGTTGTCCTCCAAGTGGTCAACCGTTTCGTGCCTATCGGCGTAGACTAGCGACTTCACATATTCCCACAGAAAATAGTCTGAAACGTGAAACTATGCGGTTACCAAACGTTTCCTTCAATAAATCAATTGTGGCACGAGCTGTGTGACATGTTGCGCCGTCTTGTTGAAACCACAGCTCCTGCACATCATGGTTATTCAATTGATGAACGAAAACGTCAGTAATCCTGGCTCTATAGCGATCACCATTGACGGATAAACTGATTGGGGTCTTCATCAATGATTTCTTCTGTACGCACTGTACGAATTCACTGTGGATGCATATATTTAGAGGAAACGTGGTGCGAAAACGTTCCAAGTTAATCGAATTAAATTATCTGATGGACGATTATGCTGACCGTAAAATGGACGTAGTGCGCGATACGTATTTCGAACAGAACCATGATTTTTAAAATAAATTTGCACAATTTGGAAGCGTTGTTCAGGCGTCAGTCTATTCATGTTAAAATGCCAACCAAACTAAATATAAATCACTTGACAGCTGACAAAATGGCTACCAGGTAAAAAAGTGTTCCCAACTTAAACCTGTATAAAAAACACCATTTCTTTCTAAATTGACCAGGAACATTTAAACATCACTGGTGGGAAGTGTGTCTCCTGTGTTACTTATGGTGTAACTTTGAACCCAGCACTCTGATCAAGATTTACATAGTGATCAATAGCTTCAACCAATTTTATGATATAAAAATTAAATATGACTGGTTTCAAAATTGACCAGGATAATGTCGATGGTGTAGTTTAATAGTGTAACCCTTGTGGAAGACACTATATGATTTTCGTAACAGAACCCCTGTCCACTCTTCTAGAGAGACCATAACATTTTTGAAAAAATTAAGCCGAGTAACATTTAAATATCACTAGTGGGAAGTGCATCTCCTATGTAACTTAAGGTTAAGTTTTGAACCCGGAACTCCTGTCCAATTTTCCATAGTGACCAATAACTTCCAACCAATTTTTTGATACAAAATCTAAATTTATTTAAAATTTAAATGAACTGATTTCTAAATTGATCGGGATTATGTTTATGGTATGGCTCCATAGTGTTACCTTTGTGGAAGCCATGACATGATTTTCGTAACGAAACCCTTGCTCAATTTTCCACAGTAATATTTAAAAAAAAAAAATAACCTCAAAAATTAGATAATTTATGGCAATTTTGCTAATATTTTTAAATTAACCAAGAACATTTAAACGTCACTAGTGGAAAGTGCGTTTCCTGTGTAAGGTATGGTGTTACTTTGAATGTGGTACTCCTGTCCAGATTTCCATAGTACCCAATAGTAGCTACCACTTTTTCTCCGAAAATAACTAAATAAATGGCATTTGTATGACCATTATGGCCAAGTTTCTAAAATGACCAAGAACTTTTTGTCGCCACAGTTGCATTGCGTGTCTTCAATGTAATGTCCCAGTAAAAAACGCTGCTTACATGCAAGCAGGTTTGTAAGGGAGTAAGCCGAAAATAATCCCTTACAAACCTGCTTACATATGCCATGATTTTTATATGGCGGATTCCCACTTGGAAGCATTACTTTTGGGCATAATAAGCTCGGATTTTAGCGCTTTCAGTAAAATCATATTTCATGTCTACATTATTACGAATAAAGTAATAATAGGAATATATATAATTTATTTTACATAAAATTCTACAGATATTAATTTTTTCTTGTTAAAATTTTTGACATATAATATAATTATTTTTTTTTTATCGCTCCACGTGCTAGCTCTTCAGAAACAGTTATATGACGAATTATGGTTTCTTTCATACTCGAAATCACCAAACACCATCGGAAATTACTCGGAAAAATTTTTACAGATCGTTTATAATCCACGATATGAAACGTTCTGCATTACAACCTGCATCCTTATAAGGGATAAGGGTAAGCTGCTTACAAACTGCATCCTTGTTATTGAAAACAGTAAGCTCCGCACTTTTGTTTGGTTGCTTTTATATGAAAATTATTCTCAATATTATTTAATAGTAAGCACTTACATCAGCGTATTTGTTTTATCCTGCTTCTAAAAATACGAAAAAATTTTACTGGGGTATGGTATGATGCTAAACTCTGTTCCAGATATCCGAAGTGACCAATAGATTGCTCAAAACCATTACATAAAATTAAGTTTTTTTTTTTTTTTAATTTGTGTAGTTTTTAAACTGACCAGGTAAGGTAAGTTTGTCCTTCTTGCACAATTCTATCGGGCTATAATTCGGATAAAATTGCACTAATAGCATCATATTAGATCTAAGCCCATACAAACAGACACAATTATATGGGCTCGCATTTCGGATGAAGTTTTTTGAGATTACATATGCCGTCGAATAGAAATTGATATGACTACATAAAGCTCCATATCATTTTTTTAATCGAGTTTTATTAAGTTTTTACTTTAATAACTACTTAAACAACTACTCAAAACAACTGTTACTGAAAGTACAGTATTATTGGCTAGTTGTTTTTTGAAACTGTCTAAATAAGTCGTTTTACATTTCCTCATAAAACAATGACTACACTTATAAAAAACTTTGTTCAAAAGTCTGATAAACGGGTTATAATTCAGTTGCGCTAAATTTTTCTGCTGTTATCGTTTCAATTAGTTATTTAGCTAAAGTTATTAGTTAAATAATTACACTTCAAGGACAAATTTCATACGTATTTTAATTTTTAGTTTTTGGACTTAAAAATTAGTAATTCGTGATTCTAAAATTTACAAATTTTAGCAGTTAATTTAAACCACAATTGTTTTCGAACCATTATTTGTAGATGGCGTTATTTTCTCATATTTTTTTATTTTATAATTATAAAATAGGCTACATCTCTGAAACTAAGCGAGCTAGAGCAAAATTGTTTATCCACACAGAAAAAAATTTAGCTATTTGCCAACTGAAATTCGGCTAGTTTGACTCAAATTCGGTTACAACGAATTTCAGACAGTTGGCACAACGTTATAATAGTTTTCACAACAAAGTTTGATTAAATCAACAGAATTTTAGTTGCAACACCCAAAATTTTCAGAAATCGTTGTACTAACTGAATTTATAAGTTGATGCCATTAATATATACTTTTCAATTCGGTTGGCACTTTATTTTTCTGTGTGTCCTTACCTATTAAGTAACCTTTATTTAATATTTATATTACCGTTAATATATATGAACCTGCCTTTGCTCAGATCCGGAGAGACATTTTTAGCAAACATTTTCTGTTGATTCAACTTAAAAAGTTCTGTTGATTTAGCTACATTCTTAGTTGTTTTAACTACAACTGTCAACTCAAATTTAGTTCCTCTAAAATTTAGGTTACCTAAATTTAGCAGACCGTTAACTTCATTGAAAATTCTGCTTGCTCGAATGCAGGTACTTTTTTCTGTTGTCGTAGCTAAATTTTCAACTATTTGTACGGTATTTTTTTAATGAGTGTACAATATCAGTTAAAGAAACTACTAGTGTTGACTACCCGAATGACCTACATTTAGTTATTGTAAGAATATTCTGAGTAGTTAATGGTCAGATCTTTATTTTTAAAAGATAACACTTTTTACTCCAGTGTAATTTTTAGTTTTGCTTCATTCTTTAAATTTATTATATTTTTCTTCTTAACAAATCGAAACGTTGCCTTTTTTGATATTAAGTTCTATAGCAGGATATTTTGTACGAAATGATCCATATATTTATCGAAATAACATAAATTCTTATTATTTCTTACTAAAATGTAAATAAACTTATGTGAACAATAATAACATAACATAAAATATCGTTTCCAAATAAATAATGATTTAAACGGAAAACAAATATGCAAAAAACGAAAGAAAGACAAAAAAAAAAACATGCTACAGTCAATTTACAATTCAATGACTCCTTGTTTATCTTATTTAACGTGATCTTATCACAGCTGTTGACGACATTAACACTTTATATATAACAAAAATATATTCTATAGAAATTATGATGACGGCTTAATATTATTTTTTTTTTTTTTTGGTTACATTTTATTATAATATACAAAAATTCATTGAGTGCTAGGAAAACTCAGAGCAAATACACCACAATTATGAGTGAATTCACCATGACTTGCGCTCAAATGCTCTGCTAAGCTTTTTTACTTCCTTAGCCGTTTAAGGCAAAGCATCCTTTAAACGTTGTCAGTCATCGCAGCTTCATCATTACGAACGGTTCAAAATTCGCTTCACACAAAACGCTAAATATTATTTCCAGAAAAACAGAAGGAGTTTATTAGTTTTTGTTTGTCTATGATACAAGTGAATACCACAACCCACTCTACCCCATTACATTCTTTCATATGTATGTAGGAGAGTTTAACATAACAACTACAACATCAAAAAAAAGGAAATTCTAAAAATTGAAAACAAAAATTAAAAAAAAAAAAAAGGATTGTAACATGTCTGATTGATTGAAAGACGGTTGGCATGTCAGTCATTTAAACTAAGCGTATTCACGTATGTGTGTGTGAGATATAGATAATTTTACAGTGTTTGTGTGATAAAAATTTATGGATTGGATTTGAATATTTGTTTTTTTTTTTTGGGGCAAGAAATCATTTCCGATGTTTATCTTTGTCGAAAAGCAATTCAAGTGAATTTTGTGTTTTCTTTTCGGCTTGACATATACACAAGTAGTAGTATATGAGGAAATTAATGTGTACGTGCGTGTGTGTGTGAATTTTTCTTTTATGGATAATCGATGTAATGCAGATTTGTCAATTATTATTGATGATAATCAGAATTACCAACTATTAAGCGGAATTATTTATTAATGAGAGAAATACATGGAAATTAACTTAAAATATTATTCAATAAAAAAAAAGAAAATAAATAATTAAAAGTTTTTGCAATAATAAATTTACACACTTACATTGGTAAATGTATGTATTTATGTATAAAAAGAATATTCATTCATGACAATAAGCTAAAGTGTCATTTTGTTTGTTTGTCGTAAAGTGTCATCTGGCAAATGAGCGTCGTTATCGTTGTCGTTGTGATTCATGAATTGTTTATGTTAGTGACATAACTCGGTCAGTTGGTCGTTGACGTTGTACATAATTTTGTCACATGTTACGCATAATTAATGATTACACTACATTGTCATCAGCCAGCATGCTTACTGTTTGTTGCCAGCATCACCCCCAACTCTCGTGCAATTAAAATAGCCGCCACCGCTCAGTAATTTGCCGACAAACTAAATTATAGATACAATACGTGTGTAAGTGTTTGTGTATAAATGTGTTCATCAGGAATGTTAAGGACGATCTAAAAGTACATATTGTGTTTGGTAAATTTGGAAACTAGTACTTGGTGAATTAAATATTTAGTACATATTTTGGTTTTTAATTTTTTATTATGTGTCAGTATAAACAATTTTCTCAAACTTTTTGTGAACTTTCTCTAACTTTTAATGACAAAATTTGGGTGCTTAAGCTGACAATTTTCTACACTGAGAGAATTATCGGCATGATATCAGCGAATTTTTGGCATTATGTCTATGAATTATCACTGGAACTCGTCCATTGAAACTTCTCATTAAATGAATGCAGTTTTTCATAAAATTTTATGAAAAATTTCATATTATTTATCAAATATTGTATACGACTAACGAAAAAGTTTCATTAAAACAAGTTTCATTAAAACTAAGAAGCTTTTTCATAAAGTTTAAGAATTTTTGTATTTACATTGTGAAGAAAAAAACTGAAAAAATTTCATTGAAATTCGTCCAAGGAAATCTCTCAGTGTATGAAAAAATTTGATTATGTATCTACCGAATATTGTCATTAACAAGTTAGAAAAATAAAGAAAGTGTTCGTATGCTTAGCTCTTTTTAAAAGCTTGTATCGGACAAATACGATTTGCTTGGGAGTATATGTGCTTTTAGAGTCCAGTAACTTCTTTGGGCAAATGTATTTTTTTTGCGAGACAAAAATTCGATCTCAAATTTTATAGCAACTGTTTGAATTTTGTAACCATAACAAATGAATTTAAGTTTTTAAACACCTAAATCTTACAATGTTTAACCTTTTGAACAAAGAACTTAAACTACTAGAAATATGCAATTCTGTTTGCGGATTCGAGTTAATCTACCACACTTTTCTAAAAAAAATTTCGGCAAAAATATCTTTTTGTAACTCCTTCTATGAAAAATTCCATTGAACATATATATCCTTCCCAATGCACATTGGTAAAATAGGATCAAAGCTCTATAACTTTATTGTTTCTTAATTTCAATAGCTGAAATTTCTTACATGAGTAAAATATATACTTTTTTATCTGTCACCTTAATTTTGGTGCAATAAATACAGGGGTTGAGCAAGTTAGTATGTAGAATAAAAATACATTGAAAATGCACTTAAATGTTTTAGAATTGGTCTGATATTTGGGCAAGCTTTTTAGAAATATTGCCTAATGGCCTGGAACGGGATTCCAGGGAATCCCACTTTGTAGATTTTTAGTGATACCTATAAAATGTATCCTGTAGTAACCAAACCTTTCAAGGTCAACCAAAACCCATACTCAAAATTAAAATTTTTTCATTCATGTTTTTTCTAGTTTGTGTTTTTAGTGTTTTTAATTTTTTAAATCGTGTTTTTAAATCTATCCCCAAACTTAAATTACATTGGATTGGGCATAATTTGAGCCAAAATTAAAATTTTGACAAAATCTTAACTTATTCCGATATGATGAGTAGCAAAGCACCAAAAACAGCTTTGAATTTATTTCTAGGCTTAAGCCCAGGCCTTCAAGAAGTTTCGTCAAAAAATCTTCAGCGGTTTAAGTTCAGTTCTCACAGGGTTTAAATACTTTTTTTTTTTTGTAAATACACGAACGAATGCGCCCAAAAATTTGTGTGAAAACACTCACTTTAAAAATTTTTGATAAAAAGAATTCTGAACGAATTTATCTGGACATCTGGAATTAGAGCAGAGAAGTAGAGATTTTTGGATTCTACATTTTTATTCATACTCTGAATGGAAAGAAGAAACCTGGAATTTCCATTAATCTACAAAACAAAATACAAATTTTTAACTTATTCCATAATTTCTTCTTTTAAAACTTTTATGAACAGATTTTTCAATGTATCTTTAATTTTATATAAAAAAACTACGATTTAAATACTGTACTAACTAACATATTTATTATTGGATATTGTTGTAACTTGAAAGGACTACAAAAATGTCGTTCTAAGGTTCCTAATTTTAGCTTTATAAATAAAAGTTTTGACCATTATTGTGGAAATGACGTGTTTTGGATTAAAAGATTTCTTTTTATAACAAAAGTCAAACTCTTCAATTACAAATTATATCAAATTACAATATTTTCTAATGATCGGGAAATCTCGGGATCCCAGGAATTTTGAAATAAAATCCCGCTGTCCTGGGAAACGAAAAAGCCCGGGAAATAAAACACCATATTCACGACTGATAACAGAAATTTAGCTTCTCAGAAGAGCCAAATGCATTTTCTTTAGATTTGCGTTTTATTGCTTAGGATAACTTTATTTACCACACATTTTTTATGTGTAACACCATTTTCCATAATATTTACCTTGAAATCCCTACAACGTTTTTTCTTTTCATACTATAAAATTTTTTTTTTTATTATTTTCCGAAGCCAAATCCAATACTGGTCTATTTTTGATCAACTATATATTAGTCATGGCTTATCACATCTGAAGGATCCAGGTTACATATTGTTTGTACTTTGTTTACTTTTTGCCCATGTGCCCTTAATCTATATATTTTATGGTTAGATGTATTTTGAATGCAATTGAATTTTTAAAATACATGTTTTTGCAAAGAAAATATATCGAACTTTGAAATAATTTGAAATCTTTACTACAACATCCAATACTTACATTTTAGTTTCCAAAAAAACAGCTACTTTTAATACATTTTGGAAAAGCATTAAAACTTAAAAAAATTTTCTAAGAAAATTATTTTAGATTTTTCAGAAGCCAATTGAGCCAAATCCAATAACATTTTCTACTACCCAGCAAAACCACACATTACCAAATAATGGGTAAAGTAATGTATCGCCATAGGGCATTACATTACACCTTACTTCATAGATGAATTTTACAGGCCATGCGCCTGAAAGTAATGGGTGGACTCATTACCTTGTAGGGGCTAAAGTAACTGGTTACTTATATGGTTACATGGTGGGAAAAAGTAATGTGTCTATAAATAGATTTTCATAAAAAAAAATGCATAAACAATTTTTTTTACAGATATTTTTTTTTTTTAATTAAATAAATAACTTTTCTTTTTTATTAAATAAATTACGTGGTCATGCTGGGATTCGAACCTAGGGTCTTTGGTATTTAACAATTAGCTATCGATACATATAATATTTATTGCTTAAAATGTAAATGAGTTGTTGTGCTTCGTGTTTTCGTACGTGATATCAAAAATAATCACCTTACCCTCATGCTTACAAAAATCACAAAGTCATATGTCTATAAATAGATTTTCAAAAATATATATTAATAATTACTTTACGTTTATAATTCATGCATTATGTAATTGATGATCGGTAAGTCATTATTTTATGTTTTGAAGTAATGTAAAATGTAATGAGGTATCATAACAAGGTAATCCATTAGTGTTCAATTATCGGTAACTCATTACTTCTTGTTGGAAAATAATGATACAGGTAAGGTAATTGAAATATTTACTATAAATCCCTGTATTTAATTTTAGTTGATATATTGCAGGGAGTTTTGATGTCAGCGCACCAATAACGGGATACATCACAACCTTCTAAGGAATTGGCGTATTTTTTTTAAATGTATGTTTTTTGCGTTAGACTTTCAGAATTATATTTAAAATTGGCTAGCGCATTCTGTGAACTGCACTAAGTTGCAGCACCTTCTACCTCAAAAGGCATTTTAGAATTTTTAAATGCAAACATATTATGAAATTTTTTAAAAATTTATCGAAATTTTATTATTTTGTTTCGCATTTTTATAAAAAAGCATGGCTTTATAAAATAGTTAGGTGTTCAGAGTGAATCCATACGATGGACTCAATTGAATTATTTTATTTGTTTCCAAACACATTTCGCTTTGTGATATCAACAAATTCTAAGGACTCTAAATTTTATGGAGCAAACAACATTTTCATAACCTCAATAACCATCCTTACATACAATTTTAATTTTTGCAAAATTAAAAGTTTTTAATATGATTTCCTGCACATAAATAACCATAAACCCAATTAAATATAATAAAACCGACAAAAATGCCTGTTTTCCAAAATAGTCTCAGTTTTCTTTTTAAGTTCTAATATATGACAAACAAATGTTTGATTGTATTTTATATTTTTTGGTGTTGTAATATATAGTATTATATGTTATAAATACAGTGAGATCTATAATTGATGTTGTATGTTATTGATGTTGCTTCACTTAAATGCAAGCAAAACTGTAATTTTAATGTTTTTTATTTGCTCAAAACTTAAAACCGCCATAATTTTTGCGACGTTAAAGATAAATGATTAATGCGAGTGGATAATATGCATGTTTAAACTTCGTCTAATATACACATAAAACGTTATTCATGGCATACCAAAAAAAAAAAAAACGGTTTGAAATTCTTGTAACTCAAAGTGTCAAGAATTTTTGAAGCTCCCCATATAATACATTAAATGCGTATTTTTTTTTTTTTGATACTTTTGTACCAATAATTCATGTGCAATACACGAAGTCACAAAAATTCTTCCAGTTAAATAAATCGCAAAAAAGGCAGCTCAAATGCAGAGTACTCACTAATAACATTAAATACACTCAGGGAAATTCTGTTGTAAACATTTGTATAGTTGATTGAGCAGTAATATACTATCTTTATTTTGAAGTGAAAAAACAATCATTTGTAGAAGAAATTTCAGTTTTGACTACATTTGTAGTTAATTTAAAAAAACCAAACCACGTAAAATGACTGTACTATGAACTTACATTTATTTTTGTTTTTAATTGTTTACCACATTTGTGGTTCCTTTTTACGACATTTTTGGTTAATTTTATCAACAGCAAAAAGCAATGTTTGTTGAATTTAATGAAATGTAAGTCGTCCTTTTTGATTAACGAAATATCATTTGTATTTAACTACATTTGCGGTGGTATCTACCTTCAACCTTCAGGAAGTACCAAGAATTTTCTGGAGCTTATTAAAATTTGGTAGTTTTAGTTTTTTTATTTCTTATAAAGACAAGTTCTAGAACTAAATAAGTCATAAAAATACGTAGTAAATAGTAGTAATACATGAAAAAATTAAAAAAGTTTTTTAAGCTAATTAGTATGTTTTTGCAATTTAAAGTTTGCAAAACATTCATGAAGCCCTTTAATACTTTAAATCGCCATTCAATAATTGAAAACAAAACTAATTTTGATATTGAAATAATTTTATAAAAATCTGAAATCATAAGGATTGCCATATCCTACTTTATTTTCATAGTTTTAAAATAAAATTTTTTTAATAGGAAATCGATATAAGAAAAGTTGCAACTTTGATGTATCATAATAAGTAAGATAGCTCATTTGCAATAACAAAGGTGGCAGATTCTTTTTATTTGGAATATACATAGATTTTCGTGCGGCATTAAAATTTCTATAAAAAATCAAAATTTTTTTTTTGATTTTAGTTTAATCTTAACACTGTACAGTGGTCGTCAACGGTCAAAATTTCTAAATAAATACCTTACCCAAGTAATAGCGAAAGACGTGTCGAGTTGAGATATGCACGTGCATATTGATTCACACTCACCCTAATCACATTCACTCAGATTCACGAAATGAAATCGTACCGGATAAAAATTAAACGTAAATATTAAGGCAAAAGAAATAAATAAACTTTTTTTGAAAGCGAAAAAAATAATTTTGGTAAAATTATATTTACGTATACTCACTCACGCAAAATTTTGACTCACGATGATAGAGCAGAATTCTGCTCACGTGCCCATCTTTAGTGCCAATTATACTTATTTTATCTTGTTTACGTCAAATGACACATGTTTTTTAATTATTTTTCTGTGCTAACTAAGCACGAATATCAAAAAAATAAAAAATAGCTTGAGTCGTGATTCAGGTTTTAGCTATAGCCCTAAAGTATACTTTTTATACGATATTTCGAAATTGTGAAGGGATATAAAAATTTTCTCTACGAACATAAAATTAAAAAACTGCACGTGTAAAAAAGATTTGATATAATCAGATATAACTAGATATGAATGAATCTGATTAGATTTTACTGAGTAAAATGAGACCTGGTGGCAGATCTGATCATATATGATAAGATATGGCATTTGTGATACACTTTCTGCCCAGATCTTATCAGATCTAGTACCATATCAGTTCATATCTGAAGATATCTTGAATATTTAATAATTTTCGTGCCCAGCTCTGAGCATATTGGATCATATCTGGTGACACATGTGTTCATATATAAACGGATTTCATAATCCCTCTGGGCATATCTGGTACCAGATAAAAGAACTTTCAAAGGCAAACAAAAAATGATTATAATATTTTTTTTGTAAAAATTTATTGTGTTTGTTATTTTGTTCATTTTCAAAATTTTTAAAACTTTAGGAAAACTTAAAAAAAAATATTCATTAACTTTTTGTAGTTGTCCTTGGAATATTCCATCTTTTTCAAAATAGAAAGAAGGTAAAATGAAAACATATATGTATTATTAAGACTTGCTAACTTATCTCCAAATAACCAGAGTTTATGGCTAAACAATAGTTATGAATGTCAAATTTATATGAAAACATCTATGGTTAGATTTAAATTCTGGTCATTTTTAGAAAAGTTACTCGCCCTAAGAAAGTTTATTTAACAATGGTAGTTTTTTTGTAGATTCATCAACCAATATTTGGTAGATATTCAAATGCAAGAAACAAAATTGATGTTCCATGTAAATCTATTTGCGTATCTGATCACGCGAAACAAACGAAGACGGCAGTTGCTCGGCGGATTAGTCAGGACTAAAAAATTCTAAAAAAGTGAAACATTTAAAAATGTTGGTTTGTTTCACCTTGTCTTTGTTATACATTTATATGCCCAAGCTTTTCTATAAAACTTTTTAATTAAAAATAAGCGTATTAATCATTTAACTAGAAAAATTAAAAAATTATTGAGAATCTGCGAATCTTAAAATGTCAGATTTTATCAGATCTGCCCAACATTGATCAGACCTATTTATCCCTTTGTAGCCCATGAACTTAAAAATTAAAATTTTTTTGGTACGGGAAAGGTTAAGGTAAATTAAAAAAAACGTATTACTTAGAAATTAAAAAATATCCTTTATTTATTATTTATTTGACATTTTAGGGATTGTGACATTACTGTTACATAACATAAAAATATAATTTTTTCATGTAAAAATGTAAAAAATATGCATTGTATACAATAAGTAAAATATATTATTCACAGGTTTTCATAAAAACAACCCAATTTTTTGCACTTTTAGTATTTTTTTATAAAATTTTAAATTTACACGTGTTCAAACTTGTCACTATTCGTACTATGCAAACTTCAAACTGAAGGAAGTCAAAAAAATTACGCCATCTATGATATTTTTTTTTGTACTAATTTGATCAGTGGTATGTCACAGTTGGGTGACACAAATTTGAGCGAGCTAAATAAATTCAGTATATATTATTTCGGGGTTTTTGGGGTTTGTTACAGTAATGTTACATGAGGCTATAAAGGGTTATATCTCCAAGTTGTCCTCATGTTTGAGATCTTATTAGATCTGATCATATATGCTATGAGATGTTTTTAGATCTGGTAAAATAGATCTAACTAGATCCGGTCAGATCTGATATTTTTACACTGGTGAACAAAAAGCTTCTATTTTTTTTACCTCTTACGACCAATGGGATATATAAGCACCATATTGTATCAGTGACCTGTAGGAAATGCAAAGAATTAATTCCATATATCTCAATATTTCTTTTAACTTAAAGAATTGAACAATATCCTACCTACGTTGTATACTCTGTAGTATGGGAGTGTGGGAGTGTATAGTTGTACGACCGAAAACTTCTTATACTGCTAACCGTTGCTAGCCGGTCAAGTACTCCCGGTTTGGAGTGCGGAATCGGAGGGGTGTGCACCTCTAGCTATGCTCTTGCTTGCTCGCCGAAATGGGTGAGTTCTTCCTCATCCACAAACCAACCACACACACACAAAGATTATTAGGTGCACTTTGAGATAAAAAGATATGACCGAATCACAAAAAAAAAATCGCAACAAGATTAGTGGCAATCACTATAAACTATAAAATAAATTATTTGTTCAGCAGACGGACCCAAAAAAAAACCTGGTTATACTAAATAAATTCCTAATTAATACACGCGTTTATATTGTGGGAACTCTAGCTGGTATTGAGCCCCATTATCCAATGCCCTCCCTACCTTGCGAACAGGATTTTTAAATTTTTTCTGTACGCCCTATTGTAAAAGTGGGTTAAATAAATTTAACCCCTTATAATTTTTAAAATACCGACACTCCGACAGACATCAGACTACTAAAGTCTAAGCCGACATCACGAAATCAACACAAAATAAATAATATTTAAACGGTTGAAAAGTTTTATAATCCATTTATGGCAGAAGTATAAATTTATTTCTTCATAAATTCAAATAAAAAAAATTATTATAATAATAACGAGTATTTTACAACTATCATTTATAATTACAATATTTGAAATTACGATTATTTATCTCAAAAAAAAAATTATATCACTTTTAAAAGTGTAACAAAATTTTAATCAATTAAATTTGAAATCAATTAAATTTGAAATCAATAAAATCTGAAATCAATTAAATTTGGAAATTCCGAATCAGATAAAGTTCTGATTAAACGTTAAAAAAAATTAACATAGGTTAATGAAAATGTATGTCACATCGCGAAAAAAAATTCAAAATTTTAAAAATTTACTTTACCAACCGGTACAAACATTCCTTTTTAAAACGCCAATAAAAAAAAAATACCAAAATATTTTATTTAATACTCACTTTGTACTCCATCGTTGAATCTGTGGGCCCATAGATGACGATGCTGTGCGTGATGTTTCAAAAAAAAAAATCAATTATATTATTTCGGTATTTCAGTGTTGGTTCCCGAATAAAAAAAAACTAAAGATTACCATTTAGGACTGTACGATCAAAAGAGTTGATATAAAGTTTTATACATTCACAAAAAAAAATGCGTAAATCGGTAAAAATCATACGGAAATAATTATAAAAATTATAATTCAATTTGGCAATTACAAAAAAAAAATTCCCAAAATTATTTAATTTAGTCAAATTTAGATTAAATTTAATTTAAATTTAAATTAATTCAATTTGAATTATCATCGTTTACACGATAAAAAAAAATTTTTAAATTTAGATTTGAATTTCGGTTTCCGACAAAAAAATTAATTCATATTTCCATGTGCTTCCACATCATCGAAAATTCCCGCGTGGTTTTACGTTAGCTTTAAAAAAAAATCAAGGCCTTAACAGCAAGTCTTTATAACGAAAATTCAGCCGGACACATTTTCTAATTCTTCTGAATGATCAACAAAAAACACCGGAAAAAAATCCCTTGGGTACAGCCGTCCACATGGAAAAAATGTTCCACGTGCCAAATGTCGTGGCTGCCACCCAATATCACGGTATTCTAAAATACAAAAAAAAATTGTATTTGGAAAAATTTCCCAATGACTCACAAAACAAAACTTACCCAAGATATGAAAAAATGTTCCGTAAGGAATTAAACTGACCAGCCAAGCACGTACTCCAATTGGAGGCAAAAAAAAATACGGAAACACGTTTCCAAAAAAAAAATTCTTTAAATGTCTGTCCACACAATGTGTTGGTACAGTTGCACAATATTCACAATATTCAAAAAAAAATTATTTAAATTTACACTTTCTTTGACTTTACCGTCCGGCCACTTGATAATAATTAAAATTAAAAATTTTAAAACTAAACCAGATTCACTAACTGATGCAAAATTTTGCATACCGTTAGTAAATACACAAAAAAAAACCATTGGCCTCCTCCCCCCTCTTGTAGTAATAACTACAAATAAACAAAAAAAATTGAGTAGAAGCTCTGATAGTGTAAAAAGAAATACAAGAAAATTGCATCCCCTCTACCCGCCTACAATTAACAAATTTGGTAGTTTGCCGGTAGTGTGTGTATGTATGTGTGAGTGCGTGTAAGCAAGCAAAAGAACTTTAAGTAATTGGAGTAATTTTTATGTTTTTACGCTAACTATCTTACCAATACTGATATCGGATAAGCTTTTTGAGTATCAGTACACTCAAGATCAAATAAATAGCAGCATATATACAAAAAAATTCAATCGATTAAAACAAAGGGTGGTAAAATTAAATAAAAATTATATTTTTATTATAAGCCAAAATTGACCACTACAACTCCATGTCCAATATGTAACAAAAATTTTAAACTTGTCGTTACCATATTCGGCTCTTAGACCATATTGGTCCAAGGGGTTGGTGTAACTGAATACTAAAATCCGTCAAAAAGTGTAGCTAAAACAACAAAAGAGGGCTTGTAAAAACGTTCGACATACTTTTCAGAAAAGGTCTTTAACATTTTGTTATGCTTGGTATTTATATTCTCCTAGTAAATGTTTTTCATTTTTAAAAATTCGTTATGGTTCGCATTTAGTCGCTGCTAAAAGTTGGGGGGTTTTTAACAAATGTGTAAGAAATGTACCGTCCTGTATAAAAAAATCTGTCCAAATCTAGTTAGATCTGTTTACCAGATCTCAAATCAAATATAGTCAGATGTAATTATGTCTCAAAAATGGGTACATATTTAAGATATAATTAGATCTGGTCATATCTGGCAGATCTGATAATTTTAGACTTGGAGAGTTTCAATAATTTTTCCAAAATGTTCGCCAGGCATTTGCTAATAAGGCATAATTTATCTGCAGAGTTATCAGATACGGTCATAGGGAAATAGCAATTTTTCTTCTTGAGTTTGAATGCATTTGCATAAAATTTTGGTTGATGGATCCGAAAAAAAATTCTCATTGTAAAATTGTCTTTAAGATATATGTTATAAAAATGAAAATTATTCAAGTTCGAGGCCATAATCTATATTTCTTTATTAGGATATTGTCTATAGAGTTTTTGTTTTCAAATTTATTAATTGACTGCTTTCAGAAATGTGTTGATAGATCTATCTCGGGAATTTTCTAGGTTCCCATCATCAGATCACGTTTTGATAGAAGTGGTAATCAAATGCAAAACATCAAACATTCATATAACCTAGTTTTCCAACTAAATGAGAACTAATATATGAGCTCGAAGTTAAAGATTATCACCATTGATCAAAAAGAAATTGAAAACTTGTTCGTTATGTGCAAGCTCTACTTTTGGTAGATATACAATACATGCTTTTTGTTTTTATTCTCCTTTTTATTTTCAATTAAAGATCGAAAAACATAAGTTTTATTTTTAATAAAAATTATATCAAACTTGATCTACTCGTATGTTATTATTATTTTACATCCATTCTATCTTGCAAACGACATATTTTGACGTTCCATGAGCAATTTATAGTACATACAAAATATAATGAAAAAATTTTATAAGTTTTCAAAATTTTTATTTGAACCCCTCCCCCCGGGGAGGGGGTGCGTTTTTCCTAATAACTCATTTTCTGCAATCGTATTTATAGATTAATAAAACATTAATTTATATATTTTTGTTAAGAATTCGTAGACCGGCAGAGTAAGGGTTAAAAATAAAAAAAAATCACCCTCATATATGGACATATCTGATCAAAAATTAAAACATATTAACCGTATATGGAATAATATATGAAATCATATATGGAGATATATGGCATATATGAACCAACATATGAACCAATATATGCAATATATTATCATATATCATCATATATGGTGTCATACATATCCATATATGAACTTTTCATTTAAATGTATTGACCCATATATGCTCCCATACATTACATATATGTTCATATATGCTCATATATGGAACCATATATGCTCATACATGAAACCATATATGGCAATATATGATCATATATGAACTTTTCACCTGGGTTATCAAGTTTTTACAATAAGCCCTTCAATTGTTTTTTCTCAAATATCGATATATTAATTTGAGTGTATTTATTAGAGCGACTCACCAAAAAAGTGCTCCATGTACCCTCCTAAAAATGAACCTTGGACTTTTTTAAGATGACATTTAAATATTTCGGCTCCAGCTTTGACCTCTCGAGAGCTGGAAGATTAATATAGATTTTTGCAAATTAGATGCATTTTACACGGTGCTCTGGAATATATATAAATGCAATTTTGTGGTAACTCTAATATGGTGGCGGATTTAGTTAATGTGTAATTATTGTTTTGCAAACGCAGTGTATAGACCTATGGCCCTAAAATTAAAATGTTAATCCAAAATAAAAGCCACTTTTCTAAAATATTAGAATTGCGAAATTTATTGAAAGTAATATTAGTTAGAGTTCCTCATTTTGAGGCTTTTTAAAAAAAATTAAAGATGCACTCCCAGAAAATAAAGACTGACATGTTTTATGATAACTCCTGAAATATTTCGGCTCTAGCGATACCATCCCGTGAGCTAAACCGTTTTTAAAAAACCTCAAAAAACACAGTTTGCTGTGAATAAAAAATTAGTTTCGAACAAAAATTTTGTTTAAATAAATAATTAACGTGGTCACGTTGGGATTCGAACCTGGGGTCTCTTGGTTGTTATGCACGAACTCTGCGCACTGAGCTACCGTTACATATAATAATGGGTTCCTTAAAATGTAAATGAATTGCTGTACTTCGAGTTCTCGTATTTGATGTTAAAAATGTATACCTTACCCTCATGTTTACAAAAAATCACAAAGTAATGTGTCTAAATATAGATTTTTAAAAATATAGTTTATATATTATTTACCTTTATGGTTTGTAAATTATATACTTGATGATCTGTAAGTCATTATTTGATGTTTCGAAATAATGTAAAAGGTAATCCATGAGTGCACAATTATTGGTAACTAATTACTTTTTCTTTCGAAATAAATTACAATAAATTACAAAGTAATGAATAATGTAACCCACTATCGGTAACTCATTACTTTTGGTTGGAAACTAATGACACAGGTATGGAGTACACATTACAAGGTAATGCATTACTTTATCATACCCATTACCAAAGTTTTTCTGGCTTATTATCGGATTTCGACACTACTTCGACATGTAATAAAAATTAAAAACGAATAAAAAATGAGAGGTGCTTTATTTGTTTATAAAAACTGCATTAAAAAACATCAAAAAATGGCATATAAACGATAGAGTTTTTTAATATTTTTTATATTTGACCAAATTTTTGACAAAAGTTGCAGTAACTAATTTGGAATTAATAAAAAATTGTGTGTTTAGAGGGTTTTTACAAACATTTTAGCTCACGGAATGTAATCGCTAGAGTCAAAATATTTTTGGAATCATCATAAACCATGTTAGTCTTCATTTTTTAAACAAATTTAAAAAATGTGTTTAAAAATAAGGGATCCCTTGAATGGTGGGAGTTGATATTTTTTATTGCCAAATTCTAATTGAGATTAACAAAGTTTAATAGAAATTATTTGTGGTAAGAGAATGTTCAACAAAAACTCAAAAAAGCGTTGTTGAAAAATATACATTTATGTTTTTAAGGCCCGATTACTGAATGTCCATTTAAAATTTAACAAACAGTTAAATTGAAAATTTATTTGGGAAACAACAACAAATGTGCCAGTTAAAGTCTCAGTTAGTAGTTAACGGGGCATTGTAAAAATTTGGCTAATAAAAAAAAACTTGAAATTGAACTCCAAAAAAATTAAAGTTGGTACCAAATTGAAAATAATGCATTTCAACCCTGATGAACACTACAAACACTAGGATAACATACAGTTTATTGAGTATATTTCCGTTTTCCGCGAATGATGATAGAGTATTTCTTTGTTTCTTGTGTGTGCTGATGTGTAGTGTCGTTGCTATTGTCATTTAACTTATACACCGTTATTTAGTAATCTCTGAGTAAAAAGTGTTTGTGAGTTAAACAATAGAGTATAAATTATAAAAGTCATAGAGAGTGAGAGAAATATACAACAAAAGAGCTTTTTAATAATGCTTGTAAAGCAAGAGTAGACAAAGTTCATATTTCCAAATATTATTAATAGTTTAATCATTAAAAACTACATTGTTGAAGAAAAACAATAACAAAATATAGAAAAAAAAACAAAAAACAAGAGATGGTTGTCAAATGAAAATATTTATTTAAACAGTAAATTGTGTCAATTGTTATTATCACAAGTGAATTTATATAAACATGCAATATTTATTTAAAAAAATACTCTTCACTCATGCATATAAATATATAAGCAAAACATAATATATATATATACATATATACATATATACAAACATACGTACTACATTTATGCATTTACCTATATACAAACAAATACTTACGTGCATGTAAGTTATAAATCGGTGTTTATTTAATAATCTCATCACTACTACATTAACAATAATGAAGTAATAAATAAAATAGAAGAAGGCAAACAAAAAAAAAATCACAAAAAAAGTGCAAAAAAGTTTATTCCGGTAACGAGGTCGTAACTAACACACATACACTACTACAGACATATACAATCAGTAGCAGCAGCATAAGCAGTTGTAGCGGTGTGTTTAGTACATAGTATATAATAGTATAGAAGCAGTAGCAAGTAGCACGTGCTTAGTGGTAATGACATACATTTCGTGTAATTAAATTTTCTCTGTTTATATTATATCGCACTTCGTTATTTGTTATTGTTGTTGTTGTTGAAGCTGTTGGTTTACTTTTTCATACCATTCCTGTGCTGTTCCGTTTTTTTCTTTGTGTGTGCTTCAAGGATATTATAATAATACTCAACGTATTTACGAAATACACAGACAATCAAACACATTGCTATATAACATTAGTGTACAATAAAAAAAAAAACAACTACAACAACAACTAAAAAGGAAAATAACCGCCAGACAAAAGGGATTAGAATAATATTGGATGGATAACAAATGTAAGTAGAAAACAAAAACAAAGTAAGCTAAAAAAAAAAAAATAACAGAAAAAACTAAAACTTTTTCAAGTGTCAATTAATGGAAATTAGAGTCAAGAGTGTATTGTTTTTAATTAACTCTCAAAGTTATCAAACGTTAATACTTTGTCGTATTGTTATGTAAATAATGATTGTTAACATACAAATGTTTGTATGTATGTAAATATTTAATACTTTAATAATTAGTACCTACTTAACGCTAAATACTTATTAACCCTCTAAACGTCAAGACCGCCTACAGCCGGATTATTTTAAATTGGCCATAAGTGCGCCAATTAGTGATTTCTAATAAGCTATTTAGGATATTTCGATAGAAACCCAAATTTACAAAATATTTTGTGCAGTAAATTGTTATGTACATGGAACGGTTTGGAAGCAAGAAAGCGTTAAAATTAAAATTTCGTAAAATTGAATTTCATTTTCAATCTATTACAAATTGAAAACACTAATTGTTAATAAATTTAAGAGAATATGAAAAAAATCTTGTGAGGACCAGCGTAAGAAGTACTGCACTTTCGACCTAAGCGAGTAGGTCATCTTCAGCCTCATTCTAATCCACCACCCCACAAGAAATTCAAGGTTTGATCAGGTATTTTTATCAACTAACCATAGAAAATCGAATATGTTAATTGATTACTCGAACAACATGAGTTATTTTCGTCTTTTCTTACGAGTTTAACCAACAGCTTTAAATCTTAAAGATTTTTTTTTTTTGGCAGAGTTGCCAATCCAACTGCTAATGTTACCATATCTGGGAATCGGATTCCCAGCATGTATACTAATATTTAAACACAACATATTCTAGTTGATTGTTTTCCTATTACATTTTACATTGCATGGTACCTGAATTGGTTTCAGAATTTTGTATGTATTGTTAGTCTTTCAAATTTGCATTTCATTTAGCATTGTCAGGTTTGAGTAAAATTTCGTAAAAAAAAATTTCGTTGATAAAAAAAACACAAAGTAAGATTGAAGCTAAGACTTTTAAAAAAATCTTATTTCGGTATAAGGACATACAGGATTCTTAACTTGAAAACGTATGGACGGATTTTTATAATGTTGGCAGAAAGATTATATATTAAGTACACAGAAAAAATTACCAACCTAAAATATCTAACGAAAGATTAAATTTGCATTAAATTTGTTTCTAAACAAATATTTAGTTGAATCAATTAATATTTTAATTGACTTGTAAATATATAAATACATATTTTATTTTAGGCATAATTCTCAAATAATTTTTTATCTATGTTATATAGAAAAGTTTCAGTATAAAATACCAAAAGCATTTTAATTTACAAACAAACCAAGCACACAAACAAATAGACACAGCATTACACAAAAACACATATACATACAAAAGTGTCGTTCACACTCTTCATATCATAATTTTTCTTGGAAATAGTTATTTATAGATTTTATTGTTTTTCATTTTCAATAAAAGTTTTAATTAATATTATCATTGCTGTGATAGGTGCAAAATCCATTATAATATTAATTGACTCAATAAATTTTTTAATTGAAGCCTTTAAGTTTAATAAATATATGTCGAAGTTAAGGTGCGTTTTCGCTCAATTTCGCGTTTTTTCGAAAACCAAAATCAGCCATATCATCTTTACTAAAAGCGCAAAAAGGGAAATTTTCGGACTGTAGTTATATATTGGTAAGAGGAAAAATACATATATGCCTAAAGTTATTTAGTTTTATGAATTAATTTTTCAGATTCGATCGTAAACTATTTTGGCCCATATCGCTTAAAATAGGCAACGAAAAAAGTTTTGGTAGAAGAACATATTGTTTATTTTTCGTGCCGAACAAGTGGTACAAATTTCAGTGCAAAAAAGCTTATACAGGTTGGATGGTTTATAAAAAAATTTCAGCGACTATAAACGAAACAATATTAATTTTGCTGAAAAGGGTGTTTTTAATTGCGGATGACTTTTTGGAAGCACGATATTCATTGTGTTCTTCTGGTCACCATAGCAATGCTATTTCCGGAAAGAAAAATGAGTAACTGGCTCTTGAATAGAATTTTTCTTTTAATAAAAAATGTAATTTTATTGAGTTTTACACTCGTTTTATTTACTTTTCGTAAATTAAATACATTTTTTTATTTGTTTACTTTTTTTCCACAAGGTGGTGCCACATTTTGCAAACGGAAAACACAGTGTTGTATAGCAACCTAATTTGAAAGTAATTTTTAACCACATTGTCCGACAATCTAATTATGAATTTGTGTGGAACAGATTGTAGCCAAAATCCGGTTTAAACACGATTTCAGGTATAATGTAAAGTCACTATAATTGTATTGGTAAAGGCATTGTTATTAGAGTTTGGATTTTAGCTCGAAAGCCGATATTTGAAATAAGACTATCAAATAACTTAATTAATTTTTTTTTTTTAATTTAATTTCAATTTAAACCTTATGTGTGTGACGGGTACGACATACAGAATATATAGAAGTTTCATGCTATTAAATTTATTTTAAAAATTTTATTTTTGATTTTTTATAAAGAAAAAGTTTTCAAATAAAGAAAAAATCACTTAACCGCATACCTACAAATATTAAGTCAACATTAAATTTGCATTCTCTATCACGAGTACAAATTTCATCAAAATCGGTACGAGCGTGGAATATTTATTTATGAGATTAATTTTATAGAACTGCTAAAATGAACCTATCTCTGGTGTAAAGTAATGCGAAATCGATGTTTTTTTAAAATCTTTTACTTTTAAGTATTTTTTGTTTTGTTTTGCAAACTTGACATTTGTATCTACAACGTGTGTGATGATGTTACGTAAATATGAATGTATGTGAATGTGTAAACATGTTTGTAACTTGTGTGATGTGCTTACCTTTAATATGTTTATATAACATGATAATATGAAACACAAAAAGATGTTCTTACCGATATAATTACGCAAGAACATAAAAACATACATAAAATACATTAATTTTAACATTCTATTTTACATTCTTGTTAAATTATACAAATATTAATATGCAAATGCTTGTATATTAGAGTACCCAAAATGCAAAATTGTTTTTTTTCTCGCTCACCGCGCATTATATGATAGATTGGGTGTAAAAGATTAGAACTGCTAAAAAACTGGACTTCGCGCAAACCGGCCATATCGTTTTGACTTTTGACATCAAAAATGTTTAATAGATTTGCTGTTCTGCAACTTTTTAAATAATGGGTTTTCGGTAAAAAGTGTTCTTATGCAACAAAAAAAAAAAAAAAAAAAAAATTAAACAAAAATTATTTTTTTGTTAGAAAGTGTTTTGCAACCGTCAGATGATGACAATCGTAATTAATTTTTTTTATATTAATTACTGTAGAATATTACTTTAGTTAGTCTCTTTACAGGAAGAAGAAGAAGAAGAAAACATTTTTATTGAAAAATTTTACGGACACAAGGGATACACCAGACTGCCGCAGTTTCGTCCCCCTCCTGGGACTCGTCAGTGGTTAATTTATGTGTCAATTGAACAAAGTATTTTATATTGTTAATTTGCTCTATATGAAAAACTTTTTATTTTTTGGTGTCGTACTGTGATTTGAACTCACTACCTTAGCATCAAGCTATGCATCGTAATCTCACCTCTTAACCAGTTGAGCCACGGTCGACACAGCGATGACTGTAGCTAAAGTGGAGTTTGGTCACACTACGTACACACAAGTATTGTTTCGATCAGAAGAGACAGAATTAACTAATACCAATGCACAATTCATTTCTCAACTAGAATGCTTTTTCTTCTTTATCCTATCTCTATTTCACAAGTAATTATCACGTTTTATGATGCGCTTTATTCACATACAATAGTTGGATACCAAGTGTAGGTTAGAGATTGAGTCGCCGTTAAGCAAGTTTCTTCAAATTTCATGTTAGAAAGTGTTTTGCAACCGTCAGATAATGACAATCGTAATTAATTTTTTTATATTAATTACTGTAGAATATTACTTTAGTTAGTCTCTTTACAGGAAGAAGAAGAAGAAAACATTTTTATTGAAAAATTTTACGGACACAAGGGATACACCAGACTGCTGCAGTTATTTTTCTCATGAATGCTTTTAACCTACATACATATGAAAAATCGTGATGTTTTTCGCTATCATAATTTGAAAAAAAAAAAATTAAACGGCTTTTATTAATTTGAGTAAGGCGCTGAATTTGTTTGCAACACATCTGCTCATAGAGCATTAACTGCAGTTTTAGACAAGGTTTGGTTGTTTGAAAATATATCGTATATTTCATAACGAAATTACAAAAAACCTTACAATAAGATATTTGTGTTTGCTTAATGTTCTGTCGTGTACTCTGGAATGCTATATAGGACTTACTTCAAAAAATTTCGACACCTATTGAAACCGACATTAGAACAAAATTTGCCGATTTTTTAATTTTTGAGCCATTTAATGGAACTGAGTTTTGAGAACAGTATTTGAAAAATGGTGTTGAGGTATACCAAATTGATGTCAGTGCACCAATAACGGGATACGCACATCACAAACTTATAAGGAATTGGCGTACATTTTTTTTCTTAAATGTATGTTTTTTTGCGTCTGTCGTTCAGAAATTTATTGGAAATTAGCTAGCGTATTGCGTCAACTTTGTTACTTTGTAAAAAGCACCTCCTAGTCAAAAAGCATTTTAAATATTTTAAACGCAAAAATTTGATAAACTTTTTAAAAATTCAGCGAAATTAAATTATTTAGTTTTACATATTTTTACAAAAAAACATGACTGGATAACATAGTTATGTATCTAGAGTGAATCCTTATGACGGTCTTTATTGATAAAATGCAAAAAAGTTAAATTTTTTTCAGTTTTTTCCAAACACATTTGGCTTTGTTACAACTTAAGCGCTGTATCAATTCCGCCAAAATGTACATCCATCAAATAAATGACTGTAAGGAATTCAATACTAAAATCGAAAATGCATCAAAAAATTCAATGGACCTTAAATATAATGGAGCAAACAAATTTTCATAGCCTAAAACGCATCCAACCTTTTTAATTTCTCGAATTTAAAAGTGTTTAAAATAATTTCCTGCAAATAAGTAACCCTAAACCCAACCAAATATCAGTAAACCGGCAAAAGATTCTTATTTGCCAAGATATTAGCAATTTTCTAATATATTACAAACATTTTGTTTGAGTTCTTTTTATATTTTTAGTGGCATAATATATATTTTAAAATGCGATAAATGCAATGAGATAAATAAATTGAGGCAGCTTTTATTTAATGTAAGCAAAATTTGTAATTTTAATATTTTAAATTAGCTTTAAAATTAAAGCCGCCATAATTTTTGCGCCGTTTAAGATAAATGATTAACGCGAACTAATTTAGCATGCTTAAACATCGTATAAAATGACATTTTCATTCAATTTTATGTAAAACTACATTAGTTTAATGAAAAGTTCAATATATTCAATTTTATTGATATCATGCAGATAATTCTCTCAGTACAGACTATACTCACAACTATGGTTTGGGAATTCCCGAACTTTTTCATTTAACGAGATTAACGGGAAAAATTAGAAATTGAATGTTTTTTTTTTTTTTTTTTAACCAGTAATTTGACCCTAAGGAATGTTTTTTTTTTTGTTAAAATTAAGTTTATATTAAAAATTAAATAATAAATCACACATGTATTCAATTTGTGCATTAAAATCTAAAAACAAAAACATATTAATTAAATGATTTGAGATAATTTTAAATTAAAAATAAATATCATATAATATTAAATAAAAAATGCATCAGTAAATTTCTTAACGATTTCATCGATTTTGTTAACTAAATATTTTTGTAATATTTGACAAAAGATACAGAAAAAAAGTTGTTAATTTGAATTTAATTTGTTTTGAAATTTCATAAACTGACAAAAAACATCTTTAACTTGAACTTCATAAAATTTTTTGTTGATAAGTTAACGATTGTTTTAACAACAAATATCGTTAGAAAAAATAACTTTAAACAAATTTTGATGTTAACTATCAAATTTTGACAATGTAAAGACTGAATTTTGTCGTTAATAAGCAAGGGAATCGCACTACAGTTCATTAAAAAAACTAAGTTTTTAAGTCTACTAAAACATTTAGTAATTCGCTTGACAACCGATTTCTAAAATTTGCGGCAAAGTTCCCAGCATATTCCGCATACTGCATGCTTCATATAAAGCAATTTCTCTCTTTAACAAATTTGCTAGATTTGATTTTGCCTTTTTTTGGATTGGCCTTTGCATTGTCTCTAGCATTTTTTTATTTCATTTTGAAAGAATCATCGGCTTGGGTTTCAGATATGTCATTGTTACTGCTGGACATTTCAGAAATGGATTTATCAATCAGGGTTTATAAATAGTTTCAGTATACAAGTGTAAAGAACTTTTTTATGTTTTAGAATTGGCATTAAAGTTAACGTTAGTTTTTAAATAATTTATTAATGCTAACATTTAAGTTTGCTTTAATTGACTCAGCCATTTTTTTTTGTTGAAAAATTATGTTTTTATTAACTTCTGCTATACATTTTTGTAGTTGTTTTAGTTGTAATATAATAATCTTTATTTTTAAGTGAAAAAACAGTCATTTGTGTGAGAAATTTAAGTTTTGACTTCATATGTAGTTCATTTAAAAAAAAACAAATCACATCAAATTACTCTATTATGATTTTACATTAATTTTATACAGTATTTTTTTTTTAATTAAAAAAAAATAAAACAATTAAATGTTTTGTTCAAATATGAACATGTGGGTTTTAATATGTGTTTTTAGAATAAGGGATATTGGAAATTCCTAATAGCATAATTATGAAATTATTAGTTTATGATAACACATTTGAAACCAAATGTGGGAATTTTCCGTAATACTCATTAGTATTTAACCATCCCTTGTTACAAAGAAACACATATTAAGATAAGACAATCTCCTACAGGCAGTTTATGTGCGTAGATTTTATTATCATCCATTTATTAGTTTAGGATGGTAATAAAACATAGATAAAAAAGAAAGTCTTTTATTGCTCTAAGAACTGATACGCATGTGTGCGGCCAGTAGGTAGCTATTAGTTCTAGATTAGGTTTAAGATTATTATAATTAGTTTATAAGTACTTACTTTTCAATAAACAAGCTCAGTGTCTTACAAACATTCAAACAGTGTGTAATTTTAATTCGCTAAAGAAAAGAAATTTATACATTTGTGGTCCTTCGAAAGAGAAAAAATTAAATAAGTAAACATACGGAGTTCGAAATTCGTGTGTGAAAAAAAAAAATCTAAGACGAGGTTCATCGATTGCAGCTAAACAAGGAAGAAATTAGCAGCAGCTATGGTAAAACTAGAAAAGGCAATGGATCAGCTAAAGGGTTTAGCTAAGAAAATTTCCAACCTTCGGCCAAAAATTGATGTCCAGCAAATTCGGCTTGAGAAAGTGACATCATATAGGGCAACAATTGAAGAGGCATGGAGCTCATACAAGAAAATCCATGCCAGTCTACTTCCAGAGGAGGCAGAGAATGACGAGTTAAAGGTCATGTATGCTAACACAGAAGAGTTGTATGAAGAGCTTAGTACAATCTTAAAAGCATTTGTCGATGCGGCAAAAACTGAGAAGGAAGAGATATTAAAAGTGGAATGCTTTGAAATAAGCAAGTGCACAAAAATAAAGAAGAAGGTGCTGCTATGAGAGAGAAAAATACGAGTATACAAAGAAGCACTAGCAGTGCAGTGGACAGAAAGAGGAAGAGATTTTATATCCTTCAGAACGATCTTGAAAGCAAGTTAGACCGAATAAAAGAATCGCAAGATGAGTTGTCGGCGGCTGTCCTAGAAGTTAAACAGAATGGGTTAACGAGGGATTTTAAAGATTTGAAGAAACTGTACGACATAATGATAGAAGATCCTGAATATGACGATATTGAGGACGAATTTAGATCAGTGAGAAGAGAATATGATGCCATGATGGAAGAATTGGCATCGAAGGCTGACCAACAGAGAAATGTTGGTGCAACATCTCAGACGAAATTGGAGCGGGTGAAAATTCCAGTGTTTACTGGCAATATAGATGAGTGGCCAGCATTTCACGATTTGTTCCAGCAGTTGGTGGATACACAGCCACTACCGAATGTAGAGAAGCTGTATAGACTGAAAAGTATAGTGAAAGGAGAGGCCGGCCGTATGATACAACACCTGAAAGTTACGGATGAAAACTATGAAGCGGCATGGGTAATTTTGAAAAATAGATTCAATAATAGAAGATTGCTATTTTCAACAATAGTTGATAAACTATTCGATCAACCAAATATTAATAGTCAAGATGCGACAAGTCTAAAAGGATTATTAGACACAACAACCGAATGTCTTCAAGCCTTAAAGGCAATGGTGTGGTCGCTTGAAGATGCGAATCCTTTCATAGCAAGAAATTTAATAAGGAAGCTGGACAGAGAAGGGTTGGTGTGGTACGAGCAAAGTGTGCAAAAAACCAAAGAAATACAAACACTTGAGGATGTAATGGGGTTCTTGGAGCAGCAATATCTAGCGCAAGAAGCCATTAAAAATAAAAAAAACAGCAGTGCAATGAATAAAGCTCCGGCAAGGCAGTCGCACACCTTCCAAACAATACAGTTTAATTGTCGGTATTGTTTGATGCCAGGTCACACTACAGAAGAATGTAAAAAATTCATAGCGCTTCCTCTGGTATCCAGAAAAAATTGGGTAAATAAAGAGAAAATGTGTGATCTTTGTTTATCGCAACCAAAGTTATAAGAAATGCTTTAAATATAACAGCAGCTGCAGTAGGTGTGGAAAAAAGCATAATACTCTGTTACACTATACAGAGTTTGAGACGAAGAAGAAAGAGCAGCCAGAAAGCAGTCCAAGATCAACAAATATGGTAACTCGAGATAATGCATCCCAAGAATTATTGGCAACAGCACAAATTAAGGTAAAATCTGCTCTTGGTGAGCAAATAATATTGAGAGCATTGATTGATCCTTGTGCTCAACATTCATCAATTACTGAAGAAGCTATTCAAATTCTGCAATTACCTAGAAAGAAGGTAAAAACAGAAATATATGGTATGTTTGAATCGATGGTTGGGGGTGTCTAAGGGAGAAGTAGAAATCACTATAAGTCCAAGGTTTAAAAAGTGACGCTGTTCATCACACAAAAGCACTGGTGGTGAGTTCTATTACATCTGATCTTCCTGAGAGAACATTTAAAGAAGATATGAGTAAATGGAACAACTATTGCTTAGCAGATCCTAACTTTAATAATCTGATAGAATTGATGTATTAATTGGCGTAAGGCTATATCAACAAATAATGCAGGAAGGCATAGTAAAACATGGTGATCTAATGGGGCAAGCAACAACGCTTGGTTGGATAATATGCGGTGCGCTTGATATTCCACGTGTAAGAAATAAAGTAGTAGTTGCGGTTACTAGAGGTATAGAACGCTTTTGGGAATTAGAAGAAATTTCTGAAGATATTCCAAATAATGAAGGAGATGATGAGTGTGAAAATCTATTTAAAGCAACAACAAAAGTGGACGAAGAAAATCGATTAGTTGTAAAGTTGCCGCTTAAAATTGAGTGCGACCTAGGTGACTCGAAGAAGATTGCAACAGCCCGATTACTAAGCTTGGAGAGGAAACTAGCCGCTAATGCAAAATTAAAAGTGGATTATGATAAGTTCATGGAAGAATATGTGAACTTGGGCCACATGGAAAAACTCATTGAAAAAAATACTGGTAAATATTATATGCCACATCAAGCAGTAGTAAGAGAAGATCATGCTACAACTAAAGTGAGAGTGGTATTTGACGCGTCTTCAAAATCATCCAACGGGCGAAAGTCTAAATGATGTGCTACATATTGGACCGAAATTACAGCATGATATTTTTGAAATATTAATACGATGGCGATTGTGGAGGTATGTGTTGACAGCTGACGTAGAAAAAAATGTATCGGCAAATAAAAGTGGCCGATGAAGATCAAAAATATCAAACAATATTGTGGCGGAGAAATGTCAAGAAACCAATTGAAGAATACAAGCTTAAAACGGTGACGTATGGAACTGCTTGTGCACCATTTTTGGCTAAGCGTGTTTTGCTAGAAATTGCAAATGAAAGTAAAGATGACAACCAAAAGATCTACTCAATAATAAAAGATGATTTCTACATGGACGACTTGATGACTGGAGCGGATAGTAAAGAAGAATGTATGAATATTCAAGAAGAAGTAACCAGCCAACTTGAAAAAGTTTGGGTTCCATCTAAGAAAATGGCTTTCCAACGAAAAGAATATACTGAAACGAATACCTAATGTTGGCAATAATGAAGTTGTTAAAATTGAAGAAGGAGAAACTGTCAAAACACTAGGAGTGCAGTGGGAACCTGAAGCAGATCAGTTTACATTTTACTTCAGAGTTTCTGAAAATGGCATGCTCTCTAAAAGATTGGCGTTATCTACTTTGGCAAAGATCTTCGATCCGCTTGGCTGGTTAGCACCTATACAACGCTTGCTAAGTTGTATATTCAAAAGTTATGGCTTATGGATATCGAATGGGATGCTACTTTGTCTGAAGACCTTTCTAAGAATGGAGCAAGATATTAACAAATATATCTTTAATCAGCAGTATAAAGATTCCTAGATGGCTTAAAACAACTATTGATTCTGAATGGGAGATACATGGCTTTGCGGATGCTTCAGGTAAAGCATATGCAGCGGTGGTATATGCTAAAGTTGGAAATAACGTTACGCTGATAGCTGCTAAAAGCAAGGTAAATCCAATTAAGAACAGGAAAACATTGCCTAAGCTGGAACTATGTGCAGCTCATCTTCTAGCCAAACTTATCAACAAAATGTTGGTGTTAATTCAACGCAATGTAAAATATACGCTTGGGGAGATTCAACAATTGCGTTAGCATGGGTAACCAATACTGAGAAGTCAAAAGAGAAATTCATAAGAACTAGAGTCGCTGACATTAATGAATGGATTCCTTCAGCAAAAATGGAGTCATGTAAGAACAAAGGACACCCGGCTGATGCTGCATCCAGGGGAATGGTACCTGAAAAACTAATTGGAAATTCATTGTGGTGGAATGGTCCATCATGGCTGAAAGAAGATGAAAGCGATTGGCCTAAGCAAGTTATCACAAAATCGTTTAATGCAATAACAACAAATATGGGACCTAATTCATAGATGATTTGTTAGAGAAAAACATCAAACTATTGTAAAATATTAAGAATAGTAGCTTATGTACAAAAGTATTTAAAAGCTACGAAGAAAAACCATGTACTGAATACCTGTCTACGGATGAATAAACAACGCTAGGAATGTAGTAGTACGAACGGTCCAAATGAAGTTATTGCCGAAGAAATTTGCTGCCTGAAGAATAAGAAAGAGATTCCAACGAAAAGTAAAATTTGCAGTCTCAATCCGTTCATAGACGAAAATCAAGTAGTGCGTGTAGGAGGTAGGTTAAATAATGCTAATTTAACCTTTGACAAAAAACATCCAATTTGTTGAGTAGCTGCCGATTTACGGATCTAATATTATTGTGGGTCCATTCTACAACATTGCATGGTGGTGCAAAATTAATGGAATCAGTAGCTAGAAGAACGTTTTGGATCATTGGTGCCAAGAATTGCATTAAAAAACAAATAAGACGCTGTATGAAGTGCCAAAGATATCGACAGAGGTCTATGAATCAACTTATGGGAGATCTTCCTGAAAGCAGGGTAGCTGTTGGTCATCCGTTTACACATACAGGTGTAGACTACGCTGGGCCGATTCCTATGCGAGTTTCAAGGGGTCGAGGTCAGAAATCGTACAAAGGCTATATTGCAGTTTTTGTCTGCATGACAACAAAAGCGGTTCATCTTGAAGCAGTAAGCGAGTTGTCAACAGAGGCATTCATGGCGGCGCTTAGACGATTTTTTGCCCGAAGAGGAAAAAGTGCTCATATATATTCCGATAACGGAACTAATTTTGTGGGTGCATCTAAGAAAATTGATAAAGATTACGCAGATGCTCTTAAAAACAACTCATCAGTATCGGAAGTGTTAGCTGGTGACAATATAAAATGGCATTTTATTCCCCCGGGAGCTCCTCACTTTGGAGGAATTTGGGAGGCAGCTGTGAAATCTGTAAAACATCACTTGCGGCGTGTTATAGGAGAAGCTAAACTAACTTTTGAAGAGATGTCGACATTATTGGCACAGGTTGAAGGTGTTCTGAACTCACGTCCATTGGGGGATTTATCATGTAACAAAGAAGAAGTTGACGTGTTAACTCCAGGGCATTTTCTTATTGGAAGACCGTTGCTAGATTTACCAGATGAATGTAAGGAAATTAATACAGTTAGTACTCTAAACAGATGGAAACTAATTCAAAAGATGAAAAGAGATTTTTGGAAGCAGTGGAAAGAAGATTATTTAACCACTCTGCAACAAAGGAGAAAATGGAAATATGCTATGCCAAATATAAACCGAGACCAGCTTGTATTAATTAAAGATGAAAATACGTCTCCAGCAAGGTGGCCGTTAGGTAGAGTTATCGACACACATACTGGTAAAGACGGAAAAATAAGAGTGGTAACTTTAAAAGTTCAGCAAGGAACCTTAAAGCGTCCAATCACAAAAATCTGTCCGCTGGAGCCCGTACAAGCGACGGAAGAAGAAGTGCAGCGGTCGACTTCATGCATTACAAGAGCAAGAGGTACTGCCAAGGGTATTGATGTCAGCATGTCCAAGGTAATGATGGTGTTGATAATGTGTATATTTGCGAATGTGGCAGCTATAAACAAAACAACAAAAACTGAAATTATTCCATTCAACGAGAAGACAGCGATTTATTTAGATAACCTGGGCACAATCGGTGTAAGCACATCAAATTGGAATCTGGTGATATACTTTGATTTAAAACCCTACATAACATCATTATATCAAGTAGCTAATTTAACGTATAAAAGCAAAGCAGTTTGCAGTAAACTGGGAGAGTTTACAGAGCAATGCAATAGTATGGTATCGTTAATGAAAGAGCGCATTGGAATAGTGCAAGGCTCTAATGAATTGTTTTCGTTAAACAATATGCCTCGCAAAAAAAGAGGCATCAATTTTATTGGGTCATTTTACCACCTATTATTGGGTTGATGGACAATGATGATCGCTACGAGCTAGAGCATGATATGAGAAACCTCTTAGAAAATCAACAGAATGTTAAAGACCTAATAAAAAACCAAACATCAACGGTTGATTCCACTATAAATTTGTTTCAAAATTCCGTTAAGGAAATAAGTGACAAGTTTGAGGTGTTACAGACAAGAATAGATAACATCACGCTGCTGGTGCAAGAAAAAATGTTTGTCTATAAAGAGTCCATCAAATTCTTTGCTACCGCTAGGCAAATAGAAGCCCAATTGGAAGAGGTTGAGAAAGCGCAATCCCAGATTATTCGCCTTTTGATGGATATTAATCATGGGAAAGTTAGCCCAGATTTATTGAAGCCAGACCAACTGAGTCGTGAAGTAGCAAAAATAAAGGAATGGTTACCCGAAAATATGAGGCTTCCAGGCTCGAAGGAAAATCAATTACCAACCATTCTCAAGATGATGAAAGCCAAAGCTATTATTCTGGATGACCAGATGGTAGTAAAAACTAATATTCCTTTAATTTCTTCCAGATCATCAAACGTGTTCAAGGTTGTTCCCATACCTTGTGCAGCAGGCAGCAAACATAGTAATCGCATCAGTTCCAAATCCTATTTGGTATACAGTTATGACGCAGACGTATTCATCTGATGTCAGATTTAGAATTCCATGGTTGCAAAGAGGTTAATGATAGAGAGTATTTGTGCGAGGGGTGGTTGGGCTTGGCAAGATGCAAACACCAATATGTGTGAAGTGGCTCCGTTAAAACCACACAAAGATGTAAACTGCCATTCATGGAAATCATCAATAAACACACCTGGGTAAAGCTTAACAATAAACAGAAGTGGCTATTCAAAACGAACGAGAATTCAACACTGCATGTGTATTGCGGCCCACAGCATCAAGAGTTAATTAAATTACCGAAGCAAGGAGTCCTAACTTTTAATCCTGGTTGCTCTGGTCAAGAGGGAAAAACTATTCTACCTGCTAGCTCTGACATAAGTAAATCCATAGAGGGAAGTTTTGGAACCCATCTAATTAATGAAATCAGTTACAAACACCAGTCAGTTCATAAAACCGCTGGGTTCGATAGTAATAAATCATTCCGCTGAAATCACTGCTCTGAAAGAAGAAATTAAAAGGTTAAAAGCAACAGACATCCACTTAAAAGGACTTAATTTTCATCATGCAACTGGTCATCTATCTTTGATTATAATAAGTATTTGTATAGTAGTAACAATCATTTATTTTGTAAAGAAATATATTTGCCGAAATAGGGCAGGTATTATAGTTGTTCGCCGGCCGCAAAATGTTCAAATATGAACATGTGGGTTTTAATATGTGTTTTTAGAATAAGGGATATTGGAAATTCCTAATAGCATAATTATGAAATTATTAGTTTATGATAACACATTTGAAACCAAATGTGGGAATTTTCCGTAATACTCATTAGTATTTAACCATCCCTTGTTACAAAGAAACACATATTAAAGATAAGACAATCTCCTACAGGCAGTTTATGTGCGTAGATTTTATTATCATCCATTTATTAGTTTAGGATGGTAATAAAACATAGATAAAAAAGAAAGTCTTTTATTGCTCTAAGAACTGATACGCATGTGTGCGGCCAGTAGGTAGCTATTAGTTCTAGATTAGGTTTAAGATTATTATAATTAGTTTATAAGTACTTACTTTTCAATAAACAAGCTCAGTGTCTTACAAACATTCAAACAGTGTGTAATTTTAATTCGCTAAAGAAAAGAAATTTATACATGTTTGTTTATTTTCTACTACATATGTGGTTAATTTTTACTGTAATTGTGGCTCATTTTTTGAACAGTAGAAAACAAATGACAATGTTAGTTGAATAAACTGAAATATAAGTCGTTCTTTCCCTAAGGGAAATTTAATTTGTTCTTAACTACATTTGCAGTGGTCTTTATGTACATAGTATTTTAAGTGTAGTGTTCAAAACTTCAACTAAAATCTGCAGGACTGGGACAAATTAACCCTCAAGCCGGCCTAAGCTTTTTTCAATGAAATTTGTATTAAGTGTTCGGCACAAGAAATAAACAATATGTTCTAGCAATTTTTTTTCGTTGCGTACTTTAAGCGATATAGGCTAACATAAGTTTAGAGTGAATCTTTAAATCTAATTCATAAAACTAAATATGTTTAGGCATAAATTATTCATTTCCAAGAATTACTCTTACCAAGGTGTAACTACAATCCAAAAATTTCAAATTTTGTATTTTTACTTTAGAAGATATGGCTGTTTTAGTTTTTGGAAAATGCGCAATGGGGCGAAAAATCACCTTAACTAAATTATATATTGTTCAAACTTAAAGGCTTTGGTGCAAGTACAAAATATAATTTTTCTGAAAAATTTCATAGAATTCTGTCCATACGTTTTCAAGTTAAGGAGATGTGCTGTTGGAATCCCTTTTGTCATAAGACCAAAATAAGAGCTATTTTTAAATGCTTAAGCTCCAATCACGATTTCTAGTCAAACAAATAAATTTTTATGATTTTTGGTAATTGCGTTAATTTTATAAGACCAAAATAAGAGCTTTTTTAAATGCTTAAGCTCCAATCACACTTTGCGTTTAGTACCAACGATTTCTAGTCAAACAAATACATTTTTATGATTTTTGGTAATTCCGTTAATTTTATAAGACCAAAATAAGAGCTTTTTTTAAATGCTTAAGCTCCAATCACACTTTGAGTTTAGTACAAACGATTTTTAGTCAAAATAAATACATTTTATGATTTTGGTAATTTGCGTTAATTTCAAAATATTTATTTTTTGAAATTGTACTAAATTAGTACTGTAACATTCTGTAACTTTCTTGCTTCCATACTGTGCACTGCACACAAAAACTTCTTCACATTATATTTTGTAAACGTGATTTTCTATCGAAATAGCTTAATTTCTTATTATAAACACTCAAATTGCAGCATTTACGGCAAATTTTAAATACCCAGCCTGGAGGCGGTCTTTTCGGTTAGAGGGTTAAATTTGCTAAGTCAAATAATCAACATGTTTTTGACCTTAAAATGATTAAATCATAGCCAAATGACATAAAAAAAATGCTGAGAAATAAAATAATTCTGCATTAATTATTAAAATTTTTACCTTTTCCCGGGAACTGCGAATTTTTTTTTCACGAATTCCCGTACCCCAAACCCAACTATCAACATTACTTTTGTGTGCGATGTCTCAAAAGTACCATATCGCATTACCATTACCATATCGGTTACAAAAAGGGGCAACATAATGGATACCTATTACCCTCTCACTGACAAAATACACGAAATAATAGTTACCAATTACCCTTGTGACATTGTAAACAAAGTAATGTTGCGAGTAAATGGCCTATTAATGAGCTGAAGCCCTATTTTTGATGGTTTAGTTTTATTTAAATGGAAGTCTTCTTCGTTACAAATACAGGTTTTATTTAGCAAAAGTTTATTTCAAATAACAAACAACTCAAATGTTGAATATGGATGGCATTCTTATTTCAGGTATCAAAAAAGCATTCATTTAGGAGGTTCCATCTTATGACTAAATTAACATAATATTTTGACTATATTTGATATATAGGTTTTAAAGTTAAACCCTTGGCCAATTAACTATTTGGTTGAAAACTAATAATAGTGGCAATAAAATCGCGATTTTTAAAAATGTCTAAAAAAAAAAAATATCTATGTATATTAGAGTGCCTAATTTTTATGCTTTTTAAAAAATATAAAATATGCACCCCCTGAAAATAAGATTAACTTGTTTTATGATAAGTCCTTAAATAATTCGGCTCCAGTGATAACATCCCGTGAGCTAAACCCTTTTAAAAAAGACTACAAAAACAATATTTTCTGTGAATTCTGTAAATTGTTACGACGCACAGTGCTTTGTCTCATAGGCAAATAATAAATAATAAAACGTATGCTCAAATTGTGATTAAAGCCATATTTTTCGCAAGAAATTTGGTCTTATTTCTTTCGCCGCAAGTAGAAGGCGCCAAAGTTTGATAATATTTAGCAAACATTACTGAACAACAAAATTGGTTTCGGTTGTTTCACGAAAATAACTCTCAAAAATACATTTTTCTAAATTTCATTTTTTGATTACTTCGATATATTTGTAGTTAAATTAAAAGAAATACCCATTTCAAGGTATGTGTGTAAAAATTTCTTAAGTTTGATGGAGAAAAAAAGTATATAAAAATATGTAATTTTTTAATACCTAATTTTTACCCCATTTTTTGACTGATATGTGTCATTATCGACCTATTTTCACTAAATTTAATATATATCAATAAAATGTGTAAGTCACAAACATCATGTACAGAGTTTTATAGGAACTGAATAAAAAATTTGGTTATCCACCGTAAAAAATATTCTTCTAGAATTAGTATTCTATGGTTTCAGTTGTTTCAGGAAAATATTTCTCAAAAAAATTTTTTTTAAATACTGGTTCAACGTTTTACTTTTTAATTTCTACGATATAATTGTAGTTGCATTTTTATACAAATTTCAGTATATGTTTGCATAAAATACGTTTTATAGCTCCGAAAAAACGTTTTTTTTTGAATGAAAATCCAAAATTTTTCAAGTTTGATTTAGTATAAAAAAAATTATATAAAATTAAAGATTTTTTTCTGTTTTTGTAAGCCTATAATATTATCTAACTTTGTATAAAAAAAAGTGACGGGTTTTTACCGGAAATTAAAAAAATACGCATTTGCCTACTTTGTAACTTTTCAAATGCCTATTTTGCAATTTTTTAAATGACTACTCTAAATATATTTCAATTATAATTAGAAAATGAGTTTGTTTTTGCCGAATGTATGAATTACTTAATCAAAATGTTTATTAAAAAAAAAAAATTGTGTTATATTTATAATTAAATAGAAATGCAAATTAAATTGATCGTTACTGTTGTAAAATGAAACTTGATATCGATTTCATTTACTAAGAAGTCGATTTCTATATTCTTAATATCTCAAGACCTGTTTATGGCAACTTAATGATATAAAATTTTGTACATTTACTTTTTAAATAGAGAATGGTCTAACCTAAGTTTTGACAAAAATCTGCATTGGTGAGCGTATTTATTTTTTAAAGCAAATAACTAAGAAAACATAAAACACTCATTATAACTAAAAAAAGTATAAAATTCTGCGTGAAATTTTTTTGATACAATCGAAACTCCCAAACTTTTTGTAAAAATTGATCTATTTCGAACAATGTTAAATATGAGAGACTAAAAGTATAACTTTTGCAAACAGTTTTGAACAGTTTGAGAGTTTTGTACTCCAAAAAGATGTCCTTTATCGCTCATAATGAGATTGTTCAAAAAGTTGTCATCTTCTCTAGCAAGCAAAATTAATCTAATTAATAAGAGCCGTTCAAAAATTTTATTTCAAAATTTTGATTTTGATTTATTAACCATTTTTAGTCAATTTTTTATGTCAAAAGTTAATTTGGCATGGCTGGTTTGAGCGATAGAAGTGAAGATGTTTGCAGATCACATTTTTGCACCTAATCTATCAGAAAATGCGCGGAGAGCGAGAAAAAAACATCTTTGCAATTTTCATATATTTCATGGGTACTCTATTGTATATGGTGAACATCGTTACAAACAGTAGCAATCCTAAAATTAGAAACAAAAGCGTTTTTATTGTAGAAAGATGTACTTTTAATACAACTTGGTTCCGTTAAAAGTTTTACATACAAACTAAAAAACACCTTTTACAGTTATATTAGTTTTTGTTTTTATATACATCGAGATTATTTTTATGTTATTTTCAATTTATAACGAGCTTTCAACCTCCGTATATTTACAAAAATAAAGCAAATCAAACATATTAGCTAGGTTGATACTAGTATTTCGATCTGGCTAAAGATCTCATCAGAACCCGAAGTTTTAGAAAAGCCTATATAATAGGCAGAACTTTAACAAAAAACCTATTAATAATCAATTTGCTCCATTCTTGTCTTCTTAGTAATCAACCACGTGGTTAGGTCTTTTCCTAACAAGCATCATGACGTTACTAAACTTTGAAGACCAAAAATGTTCTATTTATATAAAAAATTTTTAGTGTGTACTCTGGCTCAAGTAATATTTTTTACAGTTATATTAGTTTTCTGTTTTTATATACATCGAGATTATTTTTATGTTATTTTCAATTTATAACGAGCTTTCAATCTCCGTATATTTACAAAAATAAAGCAAATCAAACATATTAGCTAGGTTGATACTAGTATTTCGTTCTGGCTAAAGATCTCATCAGAACCCGAAGTTTTAGAAAAGCTAGATCCTATATAATAGGCAGAACTTTAACAAAAAACCTATTAATAATCAATTTTGCTCCATTCTTGTCTTCTTAGTAATCAACCACGTGGTTAGGTCTTTTCCTAACAAGCATCATGACGTTACTAAACTTTGAAGACCAAAAATGTTCTATTTATATAAAAAATTTTTAGTGTGTACTCTGGCTCAAGTAATATTTTTTACAGTTATATTAGTTTTTTTGTTTTATATACATCAAGATTATTTTTATGTTATTTCAATTTATAACGAGCTTTCAACCTCCGTATATTTACAAAAATAAAGCAAATCAAACATATTAGCTAGGTTGATACTAGTATTTCGATCTGGCTAAAGATCTCATCAGAACCCGAAGTTTTAGAAAAGCTAGAGCCTATATAATAGGCAGAACTTTAACAAAAAACCTATTAATAATCAATTTTGCTCCATTCTTGTCTTCTTAGTAATCAACCACGTGGTTAGGTCTTTTCCTAACAAGCATCATGACGTTACCTGATTAACCACACAACTTTTGGAGAATCAAAATGTGTACAGTTGAGTGTTGGCTTAAAATAAATTAAATACTACTCATGACATTGACATTTAGAAAAAATATCTCGTTGTTAAAAACTTATAATATCAAAATAATTAAAAATTTCTTAAAAATTTAATAAAAAAATGTTAGCTTCAATTTGTTTGATTACATTTTTGTATATATTTACACTGCAGAAAGGGATATTTCAAAGTATAATAGATTATTTCCAAGCTAAATTCAAAGCTTAGTTGCAAGAACTTTTAATTTTTATATCATTTATTGAGTAAAAAGTAGTTTTAAACTAACAATACCCGATATGATTAACTTTTCTTGTTTTGTCTGATGTTAATAATTTAACGTTCAATATTTTATTTGACTGCCTATATTAACCCATTAATGCCCAGACGTTTTTTCACTTTCACATTTTTTCAGAGCATGCTAAATTGTAACAACTCTGCTGACAACTTAAGTTGCCAATGGGCATTAATAGGTTAATACAAAACAAAAAAGAATAATATTCATCTGTCTACTAAATAAATGAATAAAATTTGAAGTGTTTACACTCTTTAGTCTCATGTTACTTGTAATCAGTCATACGATGCGTATGGAGTATTGTATGCAGGAATTGTTTAACACTCATACGCTCCGTTATCCCAAATCAAATAAGAAGGTAATAATTACACTCTGTACATTCTAGCAACAGTCAAATACATGAACTACACGAGTGAAATGAGTTACTTATTATTTAATCAGGCGTGGAACCAGGGAGGTGGGGGTGGAAGGGGACTGTGTGGGTGATATACATATGCACCCCCCAGAATTTTTTTTTTTTTAAATTTTATACTGATTGAAATTTATATACTAATTGAAATTTAAAAATGTTTAACTAAAAAATTTGAACATGACTTTTTTTTATAAGTTTTGGGTGGAAAAATTATCTTTTTGTAAAAACTAAACAAAAAATTCTGAAACTAATGGAAACCACATTTTTTTGGTCGCAGCTTTAATGTACTCAAAAAAAAATTTGTTACTAATATTGCCTGTGTATGCGTCAGTGTTGCCATTTATTTAAAATATTTATAGGTTACAAAAATTTTCGGAAACAGTCAGATAAAAGCCAAAGAATTAAAAATGACGGAAAAAGCTCAGACACCTGCTCGAATGAATTTTATACATATTAATATATCTATTTTTTTAGTATAATCCAATTATAATTCTTTAACAAAACACTAGATTTGTTATCACTGAAACAGATTTTTTTGAATAACAAAAATACTTGAAAAGTTATCGATCATGTTTCTTATACCAGTTAATGCGTTTTCATAAGCTCTTTCATTTGATACCAATGTCTAAAATATTTCTAAAACAATTCGAAATAATCCGAAAAAACGGGTGATTTTTGACACCATATTAAAACCCTTAACATGAGAACACATCGGGAGATTTCCCTTGTAATTGTTACTAACTGCTGATATTTGAATATTCCAAACTTTCATACAGATGTAAAACAGAAAAAGCTAACTTTCGATGACTAAATTCAAAATTTATTCATTAAAACAGAAACCCAAGAAAATATTTTTTTTTTGCCGACCGGTGTAATTTTAAAAAATTTTAAGTTTTTATTAACCTATAGATTAAACTTTTTCGATATTTACCGATGAAATCTTTTGTTCGGCAATTTTTGGCTATTTACATATCGCCCATTTACTGCAAGGCTGTCATAACTCAAAAAACACGATTTTGCAGAAAACGAGTTTAAAATTTTAATCCATATCTGTCTCGCTCGACCCTTTCTCTATTTATTTGGTTTTTATGTATTTTTCTCTTAGTGAGAGTTGTAAGCGAATTAACCAATTATCGAGAGACCCGTTTCACCAATTATCGAGAGACATGAAGTATATACTGTTTAAGGAAAAAATAAAATATATTTTCCTCTATCTCGAAAAGTATACATGATATTAAAATGAAATTTTTACACAATATAAATCATGATCTTGTTAATAAATCTGCATTATTAACTCATTTTTTTACTTATGACAGTCTTGAAGTAAATGAACGACATGTAGCCACATTGATTGGACCCTGAAGAAGTAGAAATTTCCGACGTCTAGAATTTTGAAGCACCCTAGTGACCATAAACACTACTTTAAATCTGATAATTTTGTTATTTATACAGAAAGAAATGTGTACATTAAATAATTAGAAATCTGAGTAGTTTCTTATTAAAAAGGACTCTAAAAATATAATACCGCCAAACAAAAATATACCTATGGTTAGGATAATTAATAATCGTAAAATTTTTTACAAAATCAATTTGATTTATTTCCGCAAAATCCAATTAAATGGTTTTATTCTGTTAAAACAAGGGCTGAACATTTAAAATTTATCTTTACGAAGATCTCCTCAGATTCTGAATAGATTTTCTGCTAACATCTACCTTAAAATCTGGGTTTGTTTATTAAAACATTTTTGTTGAATCTAAAGGGTTAGCGAAAGGAAGATTTCACGGAATCTGATTAATATGAACATAGGATCCAAACAAATAGTCTATAAAAAGGACATACGATTTTTGTTTCAACCGTCACATTCTACTTTTTATGGGATGCCCTAAAGAATAAATCCACGAATGTCGATGAGTTTGTTCTCAAGAACCTATTGTAAGGAAAAACAACATCCGTTTTTCTGCTCTAAAAGCTGTAGTCCCTAGGAAAATATCTTAAAATTCAGGAATCATTTGCGACCAGCAATGGACTTGCATTTCTTATGACATACACTCAAAAAAATAAGTTAGTACAAAAGTTAGTAAAACGTCTTGTAAATCAGGTATACTATTTTTTAGCAAATTTTTTTGCTAATATCGTGTTTTCAGCTAAAATTTTTGTTATACTTATTCAGCACTTAACTGTTTTATACTAATGCTTTACTAATATACCAATGTTTTACTAATTAATTTTGCTAAAAAAAATTGTGCTGATAAGCACATTAATAGTGTGGACGACAACCAGATTGAAAGATATACGCATAATGAAGCAGATGTTGAGGCATGTCAAGATGTAGTAGAGAAGAGGAAAATGATACTAAAAAGTACAACTCTAATAAGACATATAAAAGAATCAACCATGGAAGACTTTTGTATCTGTTTTTCATACATAAAACAAAATTGAGGATTAAAACAACTTAAATTTTGCGTTGTCACCGGCTTGTGAAAATAATTATCTATTAATAAAATAAAAGACAAAAGAAAATATTTAAATTTAATATGTATTTCTATAATAAATGTTAATAGATTAATAATCTCGCGTGGTCAAATTGCAAACAAACACATACTACATGTCTGTACAGAGTAAGGCGAAAGACAAAGACACACATCTTAGGTAGATTTGTATGGTTCCTTTTTCTTATTGCAAAAAAAGGTTGTTTTTTCGTTTCGTTTGTTTTTGTTTATTTTTTCGTTTCGTTTCTATAATTACCCTGCGGGAAACGAAGGGTCGATTGGTGCAAAGTGACAAATCTGGTGCACCAAGAAGTGTTAGTTTTGGTGAAATGACCAATCACGTGACTATAGTTATGGTGACAAAACTTTCACTGGTTGGTACCAGATATATCATGTAACTGGAGAAAAAGTAACATTAACATTATTACTTGTCATTGAACTGGTTCAAAACCGTTAGCAGTGCATGAAAACATGGCAATTAGTGCCAAGGATTCAGTCCCTTGACTGCTACACAGCAGACATAACACTGAAGGAATTTTATCTGTAACGACTATGTGACAGTAGAAATGAAGACGTAACACTCCACTGGTTTAAAAGAACTGAACACTGAACTGTTACCAGGGTTCATGGTATGGCAATTTCTTCCCAAACGTCGCGATCTTAAACATGGTTTTTTCTTGGGTATAGACAAAATAAGCTAATTATAAAATTCATTTTTGTTGTGCCTTTTATAAGGTTTTTCTGAACAGGGGGGTAAGACACACTGTTTTGGAAAAGTGCAGAGATTGGTTCCGGACGGGCTATTTAGCAACTCTTGCATAATATGACATACGCTGAATAAAAAGTGACAGGTTATTTGCTAATTACTTTTCGCATGCCCGGCGACATGTCAATCTACCCCTATTACAGAACACATTGCGCTTAATATGCGGCTAGTTTTCCTTAAAAAATTTTCTCCAGTTCTAAGATACTTACACCTACACCAGTCACGTGATATTTTTTCCCACTGGTTCTACCTACTTCTAACTTGTCCCGTAGTATATTCATTTCAGTCTGTATTGTGATAGATTACCTTGGTCAAGTTATTCGATACGTCACACAGTGCTCCACAGATAGCAAATTGTCACCTCCTATGACAAGCCCATGTTAAAAGTACCGGTCACTTTCATATAACAGAACCGAAACTAGGACAGGTTCATACACACAAAGTTCTAGTCACATGACCATACCAGTGACTGCTCCATTTCCCGCAGGGTATCTTCGGCAGTTGCGTCCTTTAAAAGAAAGCATCATTTAGACTACCATTGATGTAATTAGTTGAAAGAAAATTTTTGTTATGTGATATATATTTATTTCTATATATTTTCAGATATTATATTGATTCATGTCGTCAATGTCGGAAAATGAAAATTTTTATATTTCATAATTATTGTAAATTATTTTTAAAAGAATCACAAAAATATGCTTTATGATTTTCAGCAAATATATTAACTAAATTAAAATTTTTTTACAATTTTTTTGCGTTTTTTTCAGTCTACTAAAATTCAGCAAAAAATTTATTAATTTTTACCAATGCTTTTTTATTTCTAATCTACTAAGTGTTAGCAAGACTTTTGCTGAATCTACTAATTTTGTTGCTAAAAATCAGCTCGCTGATTTTCAGCAAAAGACTTTGCTGACAATAGCAATTTTTTTGCTAGCACCCTCCTGACTAAAATTTTGCTGACTCAGCAACATTTTTGGCTGACTTTACAAACTTTTTTTTGAGTGTACGATTTAATGAGGATATGAAGTCATCTTAAATTATATAATTTTTCGTATACTAACTTTTTAGAAATTTTAAATAAAAATTTACCAAGATGGTATTGTTAATGTCGATATGTCTTCAAAGATGATAAATATTTCTATCCGGATTTGTTTTTATCATTTATTTTTTTTATACACTTTTAAAATGTTTTGTTAAAAAAATTTTTTTTCTTCAATATTAATTTGTATTTAACTTTTTTTTGCTTGACTTTTTATATTTGTGATTTAATTTTTTGAAATTTGAAAAATAAATGATTGCTTTTTTGAAAATATAATTTTTGTTACAGTTACATGAGTTTTTTGTTTTTATATACATCGAGATTATTTTTCTGTTATTTTCAATTTATAACGAGCTTTCAACCTCCGTATATTTACAAAAATAAAGCAAATCAAACATATTAGCTAGGTTGATACTAGTATTTCGATCTGGCTAAAGATCTCATCAGATCCCGAAGTTTTAGAAAAGCTAGAGCCTCTATAATAGTCAGAACTTAAAAAAAAACCTATTAATAATTAATTTTGCTCCATTCCTGTCTTCTTAGTAATCTAGCACGTGGTTAGGGTCTTTTCCTAACAAGCATCATGACGTTACTAAACATTAATCCCAATGATATTATATTTGCAAATGAAAACTAGGTTCAAATTTGTTCACGCCATGAACAAAAGGTACCACAAGTACCAACACTGTGTCGTCATCTGTTCCCAGTTCAAAGTTAGCTGTCAATTATAACAACTGAGTTGCAGCTAACTTAACAGAAAGTTTTTATATCCTCATAAATTTTAAAACCTTCAACAACACAACAAGTGATCAGTCGTGTACATCACCGGAGTTATATTCGAAGATTAAATATTAAAACTACAATCTAAATTAAAAAGAACGGTTGATTCTAACCTAAATCTAATATTTAACATAACTTAAATCTAAAGTGCTAAATACTTACCAAGTTCTTAAGTCTAACTTAACCCCATATAAGTGCTTTAGATTGAAATATAAAGTAGTGAATTTCAACCCTATTTATTATAAATTGTGAAAGTTATTATAAACTTAACATTAAATTTTACAACTAATCTTAATAAATCGCTTAAATTTCTAAATTGGAATTATATAAAATCTTACAAAAGAAAAACTAAAAACTAAATTCAAATTGTTAAAATTACCCTAACCTTAAAACTAGATTCATATTAACCTAAAATCTATGTTACAACGAAAAGGTTCATAATATAATTTATAAAGTTTTACGAAAAAACCGCCATCTTTTATTTTCTTATATAAAAGAGGATCCCTCCAAAAAGTGTATAACTCTCTACATTTAACCCCCAAATATACACAATTAATCAAATATATTTTTAAAACGGTTGCAACCATCGTGAATTACAAAAAATTTAATTTTTTTTTGTGAAAGGCGTGGTAGAGAAGAATGAGTGTATTTTCTAAAAATCATAACTACATTGTAAATTTTCAATTTTCTGAATCAGACTGCGCAGTTTCTGGTATTGAACCTTCGTCAGTGGCAATGTTTTTTTTTTTTAATTTTTTGAATAATGTAATATTTGTTATGTTTTTATTTGTTCGATTGCGTCTATATGAAATTTTCTGTGCAATCACTGACCGTGGTATAGATAAACTGATTTCTAATGCCACATGCACTCGCACTACACGTTAGACAGAGCGCTTTAGCGCACTGAGCTATCGCCAGGTCGAGTTTTGTTGTGATTAAAACTAGTTTTATTCAATATACGGTGTTTTTGTTCTTGCATACATAATCTCAGAAGTACAACTCCAACAACACAACAGTTCTATTTTTAGAAACTTACCTCACTCTAATGTCCACTGTTTTCCCATATGTTGGAAGTGATGCCACATCTATGATATATTCTTTGTATATTCGATAGATGGCGCTTACGTAGTTTGGGAACATTTGCAATTATTACTATAATTAATATGCAATTTTATTTTTTTAATTTATTTTGGATAACAATTGATTTAGGTAAACATACTATTTATTTGTTGAATACATTGTCGTTTGATAATAAAGATGTTTAAATTGTTATAAATATTTGCTATCGTGTTTAAATCAATGTGAATAATTTTAAAGGGATTCATGAATTCCAACTCATATTTTTGTACTGTGTGTCCAATCGTCCTTTAGTTATTTTGGGTGCTAAAAATAGCCAAAATTACGATAAATCGTCTAAATTGGTAACTCTGTTCAGTAACTCTGTTTTGTCGGTTGTTACAAAAGAAAATCAGTTAAGGCAGCAATTGAATTTAAGTTTTCTCTTCAACATTTTATTAGGCACAACAATTTATTTGCAAATATTCTTTCCGGGTGTAGACAAATTTTAAGAATTTGTTGCTGTTAATTATTAATGTTCGCCAATACACCCCAAAAGAATAGATAAAGAAGCAATACATTCCCAGGTAGAAATTTGGGATGGTACAAAAAACGAAGAGTTTTCAAAACGTTTGTTTTTGATGGTACTAAAATAAAAGCGTTTCCAAAGCGATAATTGCAAATAATACGAAAAAAAAGCATTTAAAAAACATTATTTTGGATTGCTATTCGAACGTTCGGACAAAGTATTTTAGGAATACTTTTTATACAAAACTTACAAATATTTGTGAAATAAAAACACTGTAAAAACATTGGTTCAAAGCGTTTTTCCAACGTTTGTAAAAAGTACTTAAGAAGTTCTTATCGTACAAAATTTACAACGGTTTATAAAATAAAACCAATGTAAAACCATTGAGTTAAAGCGTTTTTCTAACATTTGCCAATAGTACTTTAGAAATACTTTTTTTTTGCGATTGCAGCTGTTCTCTCTGTTATAATGTCAAACGAGTTGCAACAACAGTTTAGTGGATGCGGAAAGCCAAATAAGGGTGTAGGCAAAGAAAATTTCAGTTCAACCCAAGTATATAAAGAATTAAAGGGTAATAAGTACATAACTTGTGAAAAAGTATTTTTTACAACATTTATTTTCTACAGATTTTTATTACATCAGTTTGAAACTGAAACACCATCCAAAATTTTGACACAGACAAGCCGCTGGTTGGCGACTGCTAAGTACAGAAACTGCTCAAAACAATCTATTTTCAATCAAATTTTTCTTTCGAGCGTTTTGACAATGTTCAAAATTACAACCCTCAAAGCGGTTATCATTTGGGTCGTTTTCATAACGCTTAATAACTGTAAGCCAAAATGTTCTGCAAATACTTATTTAACGATTGAAAAAGCATTTCAAAAATTTTGTTTTGCAATGTTTTGAGAACGTTATAAAATACCATCCTCAGACCGTAAATTTGGGTTATCATTTTGCACATTCTCAAAACGCTTTAAATTTGTAATTTGGTATGTTCTGAAAACGCTTGTACCATCATGAAAAATGCTTTTAAAACGTTTTAAAGATTGTATTTTTCTACCTGGGTTGCAATGAATTGGATTTCGATGTTATGGAAATGTTGGATCGGAACCAATTTTTTTTATATGGGCTTGTCATAGGGAGATTGTTTAAAAAATCATATGAAGCGGTCATTGGCTTAGTTCCAATGCATTTTCAAGACATTCTTGAAGCGATTTATTAATTCAAAGAACTTCTTAATATTAAAAAATTTTATGAAACTATTTCATAAATTGTATAAACGCTTCATTGTAGGAATGATTCATTAGTTTTGTGAAGATTTGCATTAACTCTACAAACATTTCATAACATTGACTTTAATGACACCTGTTTCATAGATTCTATGAAAAGTTCCAAGGCGAAAGATCCAGTGACAATTTTCATTAAAGCTATAAAGAAATTCATTACTGAAGTGAAGCTAATTCTCTTAGTGTAGGAGAGAATACCGATTACGCGCGAATTTCATTTTTGTTGTTGAATTTTTGCATAAGCATTTTTTTCACCTAATTGGTGGGAACGCTGTCTTCAAAGCAGAGGAAATGTGGATATCAAAACTTTTCTTTTCTCTAGTATTTTAACATTGGGTCCACTATTTCAGATATGCTCCATTACAAAAAAAAAAAAAATTATATATATTATATAATTTCCCCCTTCGCCCCTTAGTTTGAGAATGGGTTGAATTGGATAGACTAGATTTGGAAAGATTAAATTTTTTGCAAAATCATATCTTTGGAAGTTGTGAAAAACTTCTTTTAAAAACTGATTCTTTAAGAATCACTTCCACTTTTTTTCTTTTTTACTGCGATAACTATTGAATTTTATATTAAACGAATTAAGCACTCAAACCACTAATAAAAATGTTAAAATTAAATAATGCTTTTTACAATGTTATAAAAATCCTTCCGTTAATATTCCTTTGAGTGGAAACTGTAATATTAACATTTATGAATATTTGTTTCTTTGTTATGTCATATTCTAATATAACAACACATTTAAAAAACATTGTTTCGCTTTTATTCATAATCATAATATATATGTTTTTTTATACCAACATAAATCTATATAAAAATATATGGATGTACTTTTTTCGACGTGTATCAAAAAAGGGTGAAACAGACATAGCATTTACCTATACAAATACTAGGGTATTCAATCGGTTAACCGTTACACGATTAATCAATGAATTTTAATCAAACCATTGTTCGAGTAAATTAAAATGGCCAATTTCAAGTGACGAATAACTCGAACAGTTTTGGTCGATTAATCGAGTAAATCAAAGTATGTTCTATTTCAGTTTACATTTTGTAAAACAAAACTTAAATTGCTTTGTATTTTTAAAAAAGACTTTTTATAAAATAAAAAGCAGTGTGTCAGTTACCGTTTTAATTTACATATTATGCTAGTTAAGTAGGGCTATAACTTTTTTATGTAGTATGTCGTGGTACGTTCTGATAAAAAATATTTTTCTTTTTATATTTTGAAGAAAAAACGTTTTGTACCTAGACCAATGCCTTTAATATAACATTTTCAGCAATTTCTAAAGATATTTTTTTAACGTCCTTGAGGAATTGCAGACACTACAGAAGGTCAGAAATACAAAACAAAAACTTAAGACGAAATCGTCCGATTTTCAGAAATTAAGCGAAGTTATTTAATATCTTAATATATAATAAAAAACAAAAAAATCACAACTATCGAAAAACTATTAGATTGTGATAAAATTTTTTTAATAGAATTGTACACACAAAAAAATTCTAGGGAAACGTTTATCAAAAAAAGGGTATACTATTAAAATTTCAACTAATGACTATTTTCAGTAAAGTTTGTCAATAAACTAGGAAAATTTATTTGTGCAATACAATATAAAATGATAAAGTCTTTTAACTACAAAAATTTGGTAATTCTTCCACTTTTACTTATAACATTTAAGCAGAAATCGTAATACATAATATTATTCATTTTATTTTATAACAATCCCTAGGTAGTTTAATAAATTGTCTTGTATATTTACATTAAATGTGGTGTTCTTTTTGTTACTTCATTAAAAATTATTTTATTTATATGGCATTAAAAAAACACTACACTAATTTTATATAATAATTACCTATTCTAATTAACACGTCCTTCACATTAGCCCCAAGAAAATAAAACCTATCCAATTTTACCAATGCAATGACTTTGATCTAAAAGAAATTTAAATTGGGGTTAGAATTTAGTTGTTTAATAAATAACTAAAATAAACTTATCATTTTTCAGATTTTTGTTTCGGCTACTTCTAAATTATTTAAAAGATTTTATTTATTTATATTTAAATAAAGTTTTATACAAGTTTGATATAATTTTTATTAAAAATAAATATTCTAACATAATTTTTATTAAAAATTGTACAAAAGACAAAGTAAGGTCTTGTTTACTACTTCCTCTGTACATTTTGTGTTTAAAAAACAAATGTACAAATCAAAAGGAAAAGGAAAAGAAACAAAAACGTGTATTGAATATTTCCCAAAGGTAGACATACATACAAAAAACAAGTTTTCAATTTATTGTTTGATCAATGTTGATAATCTTTTACTTCGAGCTCATATATATATTAGTTCTCATGTAGTGAGTAAGCTAGTGTATATGAATGTTTGATGTTTGGCATGGGATTCTTACCTCTTTCAAAACTTGTTCTTATGATGGGAACCTAGAAAATTCCCGAAATAAATAGATCAATCAACACATTCCTAAAAGGTTAAAATAATAAATTTGAAAACAAAAACTTTATAGATTATTTGTTAGGATAATATCCTAATAAAGAAATATAGAGTATGACCTCGAACTTGAATAATTTTCATTTTCATTTAATAAAGTGTTATATTTTATTCCACAAACTAATTTGGGTTGTATTTTTTTGGTCACGAAAAAGGTATTTTTATCTTTTACCACACATGTTCAAGCAATTATTTATTATATGTTATGTTCGTCCATATTTATTTCGTTACATTTTACCAAGTAATGCTTGATTAAACAAATACACAAAATGCCAGAAGTATGCAATATAAGTTTGACATAGTTTGTAAAGATTTAGCATAATATATTAAGAGCTTATTGTAAAAACTTGATAAGCCACATTTATTTTATTGCTGGTATTATCTGTATTCACCTATTAATGAGTATTTGATAAAAGCCGTGATCGTACACTTCATACAAATATCTAAAGAATAAAAGTATTGCAAAAGTCATACTTTATGCATTAAAGCAACACTTTAAAGGAAAAAACCAGTACAAATCAGTATGTGGCTTATTAAGGTTTTGCAATAAGCCCTTCAATTGTATGAATAGATAAAAATGTTAGGTAATATTTTATAATGTATGAAATCTCTTGTTACTTGGAAAGTAGTTTAGGAAAATTGTGCAAATGGAAATACAAAATTGAAACAATGGGATGCACAATTTATGCAAAACTTGATCAAATCCACAGAATTTTAATAAAAAAAGTTTTTAATAAGTATGCTGTTATCGTATTTCCTCTGAAAATTTGTTGTGAGTAGGTACTTAATTCATCATATTTTTTTTGTGTTACAGCTTGGATTGGGACCTTCACTTTTCTTCCATTCGGCCATATATTCAACTTAAGCACATAATATAAAATTATATATTTTGCACAAAAAAAAAATCGAACAAATATATGTCTTCCAAACTACAAAGCAATTGCTTTTTTTTTAATGACGGCGAAAAAGTAATATAATTTATCTTTAAATTTTTCCAATGCATAGACTGATATGCCATATTATTTTTGATATTTGGAAAAAAAATGCAAAAAGTTATAACCCTAATGTTTGCTTAAGGTCGAACTTTAGACAAAGGAAACACCTCAATTGCATATTCTTTCAGACACACATGGTGGAAAAGCATTGAGGCATTGGCATTTATATAAAAAAAAAACAATGTATCAATGCTAAAATCATAGATAGGTATGATTTCAGAAGATCTTCTTAACTTAAAATTAATTACCTAACGTATATTTTTAGTTTTTATTAAATACATTTTGGAACTACATATTTTATATTTATTTTGTGTTTTATTAAATGTTTTTTGCGGAAAAATTATTAAAATAACGTTATTGAAATTATTCGAGTTACTCGAGTAATTTTAAAACTGTTCTCGATTAATCGAGTAAGTTGAAAACCCCAAAATCGAGTTACTCGTTTACTCGAACAAAACCAAACCCGAGTAATTTGAAGACCCTAACAAATACATAACTATGTATTTTTAAGGTGGTAACTGCCACACACAATGACAATAACCATTAAAGGAATAAGGTACGAATGATGATAACCTTATTCTTTTAATGGTGTAAAGTTGAATTATGATTTATTTAAAAAGTTTTTATTGTATAAATCCATCTTATGGATTTTTGATAAAACTTTGAATTTAACAAAGCTACTTTGTTAGTGAATTATAATCGAAAAATGACAAAAATATACATGCAGTCAGAACTTTTAAAAACGAATTCTTTTAAAATGAATTTAATACCAATCGAAAATAATTTGGTTTCAAATGGTAGTGAATTCCATCATTAAAGATTTTAATTAAATTCGTTCAACTTAAACCCCTCAATAGCGCAGATTAGATAAAAATACTTATTTACACTGTGAAGTAAAAGTGAGCCAATGTTTAAAAATTAAAACTTGAGATGTATTTATTCTCCAAACGTTTTTGGACAAACCAATGTAATAAGATATAAAAGTATGATAATGTGTCCTCTATATAATCCTAGGGGTCCTAACTTTTGTTCTTCTGCAAACGCAACAACAAACAAACAATTATCCTGAAACAATTATCCTTCATGCTATTATTGAAACAATTTCATAGTATTTTTTTTTTCGTAGATTCAATGAAGAATTTCATTATATCCAAGGCACTTTATTAATATTAAACAATTTTTCATAAAAAAAAAATTCATTTGATTTCATAAATTATCTCTATGAAATTATTTCAAAGACTTAACTTAACTTTTTAATTTTTTCATAAAATTTCATAATTTCATTATTTTTCATACATTTTAAACTTTACTGTTAAGATTTTATAAATTATTTCAATGTAGAATGTTATACATTTTGGACTTCAATGAAATCGTTTAAAAAATCACAAGATGCGGTTCATTGGCTAAGTTCCAATGCATTTTTAAGACATTCACGAAGAATTTTATTAATTCAATGTTAAAAAGTTTTATGAAACTGTTTCATAAATTCTATAAACGCTTCATTATCGGAAGAATTCATTAGTTTTATGAAGGGTTTCATTAATTCTAGAAGCATTTAATAAACATTGACTGTATGAAACCTGTTTCATGGTATCTATTAAAAGTTTAAGTGGACGAGCTATTAAATTTTAAGTTACGAGGTCACTTTTGCACCAAGACTCCGATTGACTACAAACTGCACTTTGATTACAGAACTTTTAATTTTTTTTACTATGTAATAAAAACATATCGCACCTATCAATTTTTTCCGTCAACAACTTAATAAAACTTGGATCAGAATACTACACAGAGAGAATTTCTTGGATGAGTTTTCTTAACAATGTGAACTATAAATTTCTTGAACCTTCATATTTTTAATGAAACTATTTTTGATGAAACTTTTTCATTAGTCGTATTACATTTCTAACAAATAATATGAAATCTTTCATTAAATTTTATGAAAAACTGCATTAATATAAAGAAAATTTTCAATGAAAGAGTTACAGTGACAATTCATAGATCTAATGCAAAAATTCATTGATAGCATTCAGCAAATTCTCTCAGTGCAGTTAGACATTTTATCCTTAATATGCGTTTTTAGATCAAAATGTTAAAAAATTTCCTAAAATATGAGGGAAATGTGAGCAAATATTATTTACATTTATAACGAGCTTTCAATGTTCGTATATTTACAAAAATAAAGATTATTAAATATATTAGTTAGGTTGATGCATGTATTTCGACATGGCTAAAGATCTCATCAGAACCCTAAGTTTTATAAAAGCTAGGCCTCCAGAATAGACAGTGCTTTAACAAAAAACCTATTAATCATCAATTTTGCTCCATTCTTGTCTTCTTCGCACTCAAACACGTGGCTAGCGTCTTTTCTTAACAAAGATCATGACGTTGCTGAACTTTGAAGACCAAAAAATGTTGATTTGATTTATTTAATCACATAAATTGTAGAAAAGCTTTTCTTAATGAATTTATATTAAAATTAATTAATAAATTACAAGTAAATTAACAATACTCAAAAAACTTTTCAGAAAAAACTTTTAAAATTAAAATAATTATGCACAGCAAAAAAAAAAAAGAATGTATAATTTTGACAATTTATTATTGCTAATGCATAACATTTATTTGGTTTGATGGAACTCATAATTATCCTTTGGGATGATTATCAGCATTTTGGCTCTGAAGTTTGAAAAAAATACCTTGATCAAATTTCCACCCTATTTATATAAATACCAAATTTGATTGCGAATAGTCTCAAAATACGCAAATTTACATAAAAAAATTGTTATTCTTATTTTTGCATATGTGGGGTCGGTATAGGATAAAAAGTCATAAGAGTCTGTGCGCACAGAAAATAAATTGGTTGGAATTCCATTGTAAACAACAAAATTTAATCATTATTCAATAATTTTAATTGTAAGTACTTAAAATTCATGATCAGAATAATTAAAATATACTATAAACTGAAAATATATAAAATTAACCAAAACACAGTCACATCATTCAAATATTTCAAAATAATCAATACTGAAAAAATATTATCTTCCACATTTACTATAATACCAACAACCTACCACTTTTCGGAGATGTTACCCTTTAATAAATATTTGCAGTTAAAATCGAATTTTAGTTTCGCCTGCAAACAAAACAAACACTCTATATAAAATATTAGTTTTACGTTACCAATTTTCAAATAATATAAAGTTTTTTAGTAGTTTGGGTAACTCTAATAAAATATTAAGATTAGCAACCCCATTTTATGTTGTACATACAAATCTATTTGAAGACATTTATACTGGAAAAAAAAATATTCAAGGTATAAATTTAAAAATACAAATTCAAATTGGGTTTGAACTAGAGGTAAAGTAATTGCCTGCAAAGCAGAAGGTCACTGGTTCGACTCCAGTTCGCGGAATAACAATTTTTTTTATAAAATAATTTTAAAATAATATATTAATTTTTGAAATCAGCAACCGAATTTCTGTTGTACACACAAATCTATTTTTAGACATACATATTTAAATTTGAAACAAAAAAACATTCGAGGTTGAAATTTGAAAATACAATTTTTAATTGGGTTTAGGCTAGAGGTTAAGTAATTGCCTGAAAAGCAGGAGGTTAACGGTTCGAGCACTGTTCGCGGTATATGACTTTTCTATCAATAAAATTATTTTAAAATAATATAAATTTTTTTCATAGTTTTCGTAACTCTAATAAAATATTGAGGTTAGCAACAGAATTTTCAGACAAATATTTAAATTTGAAACTAAAAAATATTTAAAGTTGAAATTTAAAAAAACATATTTGAATTGTGTTTAGGCTAGAGGTGAACGGAATTGAGGTCAATACAACCGAAAATGTCGAAAAACTCCACGATATGGTGTTGGCCGATCGAAGAGTAAAAGTGCGTGTTGATGCCATAGGCATTTCATATGGCAGTGTGGTTTCGATTTTAAATGATCAGTTGGGTTTAAGAAAGCTGTCTGCAAGATGGGTGCCGCGTTTGCTCTCAATTGACCATAAACGTAATCGTTGCCAATAAGGTGATGGCGACAGTTTTTTGGGATGCACGCGGGATAATCCACATCGATTACCTTTAAAAGGGAAAAACAATAAACGGCGAATATTATGCCAACTTATTGAACCGATTAAGCGAGGATTTATAAAAACGACCCTATATGGCAAAGAAATGCCTATTTTATGGACCTCGAAAATCCTATTTTTTGGAAGGGATACAAAAATTTGAGAAACGTTGTGCTAAGTGTATTGAGCTAAAAGAAGATTATGTTGAAAAATAAATTTTTTTTTACAAAAAAAACTGTGTTTCATTCAGAAAGTCACGGCGTTGACTCCGCCCTCGTATTAACAGCGATTATTTTTTTTTTGTGATTTTGCCAGATTATTTCGCTAACGGTTTGTTAAGGATAACGCTATATCAATTATTTCGGTAACGGTATTTAAGCGATAACGGTATCTTAGTCATTTCGGTAACGGTATCTTAAAGATATTGGTATTTTATTTACATCGATAACGGTATTTTACGGATAACGATATTTGAATTATTTCGGTAACGGTTTTTTAGGACAGTTGAAAGGTATCGATAACGGTATTTTATCGGTATTGCCTGAAATCCCTGATAATTAGGAATTGGATCAGAGCTTCGAAGATAAAATTATATTTGATTGAATTACCTAAAAGTCAAATCACATTTTTATTTAAATCGAACGAATTCGTTTTTAATCAATTGCAGGGAATTCATTTCCAGGGATTTACTAATGGGGAATTCAATCAATATTATCTTGCATGCATTATCCATGCTTAAAAATACAATTAAATTTGTTTTGGCAAAGGTTTAGTTTTTTAAAAATATATCATCTATTCCATGACGAAATGACAAAAACCATGCCAGAATTCTGTATACATATTTTTTATAGCTTTCATATATTTTTAAAAGTAGCGATTTTATTTTATTACTAAAAAAAATAGATGCTCATAAGATGAAGTCTCCTTAATAAATTGTGTTTGCTACCTGAAATACGAATTTCATATAACTTATACCATAAATTGTAAAAAAAGTTGTCACTAAGAAAGTGTCCGCTTATGATCATCGATATTTATAGTTTGCGTTGTTTGTTATTGAAAAGAAAACTTTTGTGAAAATTGTATTTGTAATGAGAAATCTAATTTTTAAATAAAACTACTCCAGCAAAAATTTGCTTTGTATTCCCAATATTACTTTTGTTTTCGATTTCCCAAACATAATTGGTACCCATTACTATATCGCATTTAACACATTAATATCACGCTAGTTTTTACAATGAGTTAGATCAGCCTTTTTGGGGATTGTGACTGCTACACCATCTTTCCATTAAACAGGGATTTATCCGGGACTATGTTGAAATGCCCCTCCTCGGGTTTCGTCGTTTTGAAGGTATCGCCGCTTCAGTCTTTTTGTCGTTGTCTATTGTAGTAGACTGTGAGGCGAAAAATTCACGATAACGTTCTAGATGTTGACCAGTTGTTGTTAGATCTGAGACATATTTTGCTTTTAATATGGCGGTACCTCTAATATTATTGCCACTCATCTGCTTAATATTTCCTTCGCCGGATAGTGCCGCTATATCATTAAAATATCAACTCGTACTTTGCGTGAGGACTGGCGGTATTCTCATTTTGCCTGTTCTTTTAAAGCAGTTGTTTTGTCTTGCAACCCTGCTTTTCTAAGACATTTACGATTTTCTATTTCTGCCCAAGTTCCGGGACTGATCCATGACTTAATTTTTCCTTTATTTATCCTCAACTACGTCTGACCACGCCTTTAGGTCGTTTTAAGACAGGTTGGTCCTATTTGGGTTTTGTAAGAGGTATGTTTTGTACCTTTCGACTTTTCGTATAGAAACGTTTACTGCCACTGATCTGAGGTGGAAAACAGCTACAAGTAATGAGTGGTCACTACCAATATCGGCACCTCTTCTAGCATTAACGTCCATAAGAGAGCCCAAAAAAAGTCTGCTAACCAAAATGTGGTCAATTTGGTTGAAAGTACGACATTCCGGAGATTCCCAAGTATATTTGTGGATATTTTTATGTTTGAATTTCGTTCTGCCGTTTCGTTGAGCTAGCCAGTCGCCGTTGTTCTTTCGCGATGTACCTAAGCCATGACTGCCGATTAATGCTTGTAGGTTGTTATTGTCTTTAAATACTTTTGCGTTAATATTGCTTAAAAAAATGTTCATATCTCCGATTGGCAGACAGTTGATTATACAAATCGTACGTGATGTCATCACCGTATGGATCGGTTAGTGCGTAACATTACACAACTGATATTTTTCTAAAGTAGGAGACCATTTCCATACTTTCTTGCTTGAGCCTGGATGTTTCAAGAGAGAGTTCGTACATTCCATGTACCAATCATAAACCGTTGTTGGAAGCCAAAGTCATCGTGGGGGGATTTTTGCTTAAATTTGTTAATGTTTCTATAACAATAGGTATTTAGGAATATTGACGATATGATTTCGATCCTAGTGTTCGGGCTGCTAGGCAGATGCGACGATTTACGGCTAAGCTACAGTTGAGTTTCAGTGACCATTTGTTGTCGGTTGTCACCTTATGTCCTGAGACGCATCTGTAATAGCATGCCATCTGGAATACTCAGTACTGTATCGCTGCCATCAAACTGGTGCCCGAGTGACATTTCCATGGAACACTTGGGGTACAAGACCGGAAGTTGTGAGCTGCTTGAGACTTTTAAACAGAGTAATCGCTTCTTGCTATCCCCAAGTGGATATCAGACAGAGAGCTCTGAACCTCTGTGAAAGACCTCGTTCCCCCATTGATAAATCATTTTACAGCTACTGTTGTCGTGGTACTTTAAATAAAGCGCACTTCAGAAAGCTGTATTTTAAAAAATCTTAGTTAAGCGTTAAAACAAAATATTAACAATTCAGAGCCATAATTTGCGCCGGTTAAAGTTTCGCTAATAATTCAATATTTTTTCATATTTTAAAATTACTTTTATTTTACTTTAACTATTTTCTTTTTCCAGAAACTTTTTTCACAAAAAATATGAGAGTCTGACTAATTTCGAACTAAAGGGCATATGAAAATTGAATACAGACAAAGCATGTGGATAATTAAAAAGGAAAATGAACAACATCGACAACACAGGACAAATAAAAATACGAAATATTTTCAAAACCTCATAGCAGAGAATATATCCTCAATCAAATTTCACATGCACACCATGCAAAGTTGTCTGTTATGCATCGTAATTGTGTTAATAGTTGGTCTAACAGGTGAGTTTGATTTGATTTATTTATGAATTACACACTTAATATTAGAAAAGATTAATTTAATCATAAAAATAATGGAATTTTAATATAAACATAAATTGCATTAAATGTGTCGATTAGATTTATTTACACTTGTTCATATGCAAACACATACATACATATGTGCACCCCCATGCACACACAGCCACACATATAGACGCAACTGTATATATTTTAAATGCATATTTATTCAATCCCCTTATCATCGACATTCATCATCATCATCTCTATTATGAATTTGAATACATGTTGAAAGTGCATACTACTCTCACTCCATGTACATGGATAGATATCTGCTAATGTTTTTATTCAAATATGCATATAGAAATCTTTTTGATATGGTTTTGATGATTTAATTGCTTATGCATTAAACAATTTAACATGATTTTTTCAAACTGATAATCATCGTCATTGTACCATATCCACTCACAACATCAACCACTTCATCATCATCGCCATAATTGTATGGGAAGCCCCCATGGCAAAACTGAAATATGTTTGCAGAAAGATTTCTTAGGAAACACAAAAAAAAAAAAAATCAAACAAATGAAAAAGGTTGCGCCTTATCACGATGATCTGTAAGCAAAATTAATGATGATGCAAATCTTAAATGGAAAATTTGTAACAGATATATACGAGAGAACATACAAACACAAATTTACAGGAAATGTATGTTTGTAATATACTCGAGACACAAAAGCCTAGTAAGGTAACAATCATTTACAATCTACTCATACTCACAACTACATACATATTAATGTATGCAATCAGCGCTGACAACTTTTACGATTTGTCTCCATTTTGACGATTTTTGGAGTGAGATATGATAAAATAACGAATGACGATTTTAGAAAATTTATTGTATGGAATATAACAATTTTTAAAAATTTTAAAAGATTTTAGTGGAATAATTAAAATTTTCTTCAAAAACTGCGCAAATCTAAAGGAGTTTTTACATAGTTTTGGTAGAGAAATCAAAAAATGTTAATTTTTGAGGGATATAAATCAATTGAGCTTCAAAACTACTAATAAAGTGATTTGCAACATTTTTGATTTTAGTTAAATAAAAGTTTTTCTCAAACGCAATTTTTGATAATTCCAATTTTTTTTAAAACCTAATATCAACAAAAAAAATTCATAAGAATCGATATTTCTTTATGGAATTTCACTGATTTAAAAATAGGTCAACGATAATACCATTTTTATGCTGCTCAATGTGCTTTGGAAGTTATGCGCTTACAACTAGAAGCGTTAGTAAAGGAACTGTAATAATAAGGGGAAAGAAAATGGTAAAAATGATTACAAATAAAGTGAATTCCACTTTTTATTGCAGTGGTAGTTTTGGTATTGACGATTTTTCATTCTCCAAAGGACGATTTTGACAAAATTTACGAGTTTTTAACAAAATGGCTTGGCAGCACTGTTTGCAATACATTTGTACGTTTGTTTACACACTCACATTTCTCGGCAAAGTATTTTACTGTATTACAACCCACAAACGTTTTGGAAATAAGTGTAATCTACTCATTCTTGATGGGCTGTGCAATTTTGTCATCAACGTCAACGACATTGTAACATGCATATATTTATACACTCCACACTAGGCGAGTAAGGAAACTTTTCAGTCACAGTCATGATTTTTATAATCTTTTTAATATGTGTTTTTTATATATGAAATTGATCTTTAGGTTTCTGGGAAAAGCTCTTTTAAGACCAACTTCTTTTGTTTGTTTTCCTAACGTTGGCAAGTTGTTTAAAACAAACCTTATGCCAGTACTAGCATATTTAAGCAACTAACGGCAGTTATCACTCACTCACGTCTTAAGCTATCAATTATTATATATCCTGTTAGTTCAGTGAGTAGAGCTGTCGGCTCTGGAGGCCAGGGTTCGAATCCCGGCTCAACAAAAAAGGGTATAAATGAACTTTTTTTAAATTTAATTCGAAGAATCTATTTTTAGAACAGACTGACCTTTGGTCTAATTCTGTTATCATTATGAGATTGGGAAAGCACTTGTACCACCTATTGAAGTGCCTTGACAGCGATGGTCCGTTTGCCTTTTTATGAATGGGTTAGTTTGCTGCTATATTCCGTTAAGTAGTGCATAATTGTGTAAGTATTTATACACAAAATGTTTTTCGAAATTTATTTCCCTATTCACGACAAGCGAAAATCATCACATAAAGCAGTAGAACTTTCTCAACAATCAAGATTAAGTATATGTGTGTGCGTATTTAGTAAAAAAAATGTTTCAAAACTCAATACGAATGTACGTACTGTGGGTTAAATGAGGAAGTCTATTCTCGAAAAAGTTTTTATTACTATTTTTACTATTACAATTAATCGTATGACATTGTGTTAAAGTACCATTAAATTTCTTGTAAATTTTAAATTTTTTTATAAAATTTTTTTAATGCACTCAAAAAAAAAGTTAGTAAATTCAGTAAAAAATTTGGCTGATTCAGCAAAACTTTTTGGCAAAAGGGTGCTTGCAAAAAAAATTGCTAATGTCAACAAAATTAATAGATTCAGCAAAACTTTTGTTAACACTTAGCTGATTAAAAATCAAAAAATCGTTGCTAAAAGTTAATAAAATTATTGCTGAATATTAGTAGACTAAAAAAAAAATCAAAAAATTTGTAGAAAAAATTATACATTAGTTAATTTATTGCTAAAAATCTTAAGGTTTTTGGTTATTCTTTTAAAAAATAATTTGCAATACGTTACAAAATATAAAAATATTCTAATCCCACATTGACGACACGAATTAATTTAATATCTGAAAATATATATTTAGAAATAATTATATATAACATAACAAAATTATCTTTCAACTACTTATATCAATTGTTGTCTAAATAAAGGCATCTTTGTAGATAAGAAACAAAACGAAATAACATAATATTAAACATAAAATCCTTTGTTTTGCAATAAGAAAAATATACATACAAAATTACGTAATATTTGTGCCCTTGTGCCTTTCGCTTTAGTCTGTCTACCTGATTGTAATTTGACCACACTACATTAATTAATGGTTACTATAATAATTCAGATTACAAATATTTATATTTTAATTCATCTTTAATTTAATTAATAGACAATTACGTTGACTAGCCGGTGACAGCACAAAATTTAAATAAGTTTCTTAAATCCGCAATTTATATGTATACGATACACATTGTAGGCGTCCTTTTGTTTTATGATGTATGAAAAACAGATACATAAATCTTTCATGGTAGATTTTTTTAGATTTTTAGTTTTTAGCATAATTTTCATCGTCTCTACTACATCTTGACATGCCGCTACATCTACTTCATTTTGCGTATATCTTTCAATCTGGTTGTCGTCCACACTTGTAATGTGCTTATGGGCATAATTTGTTTAGCAAAATAAATTAGTAAAACATTAGTAAAACATCAATGAAATATTAGTTCAAAACAGTTAAGTGCAGAATAACTATAACCAAAAGTTTAGCTGAAAACATAATTTTAGCAAAAAATGTGCTGATAAATAGTATACTTGATTAAAAGGCATTTTACTAAATTTCTCGCTTACTTATTTTTATGTTGTACTTCAAAAAAATTTATTTGGTATTCTTCATAACCGGAATGCTTCTTCTGTTGTCAAGATTTTATTGCACTGCGAGATTTAAAAAAATCAAGAGTATTGAACATTGATCCTAAATATTTCAATCAAATACGTGAAATTTTTTTTAAAAAAATTTTAAAATATTTGGTACACTCTAATTAAGTTTTGTTTAAATTTAATTAACTTATAGTAGGAGTTCAGATTCCTTCCATGAATTAGGAAAATTTCCAGCAACTGAGCAAATGAATGTAAATTACACACATTATGCGTAATTTAATTACACATAAAATTTGTAAATTGGAAATGCGTAGTTTTTTTGTCACAAATTATATTTTTTTTTTTACTATATTCCGGAAAAATTATCAAAAAATTAAATATAATGCTCAAACGTAAAAACAACATTATTACACAAAAAAATTTTAAGCGGAATACAAGTTCCATGTCATATAGGAAAAGTTTCAGGAATCTAAATGTTTTCCTATAGGAAATAAATGGAATCTTCTGGGTTTTCTGTAGAATCACATAATCAAAATGATTAACTATCGAAAGAGCTATATAAATATGTGGGGCTTTCTAATGAATTTGGATTTTAAAAGAAAAAAAAACCCAATATTTTTTCCTCTTAAAAGTTTCAGAATATAGACTTTTTTAATTGGAAAAGGTGTTCAGAACCCGAAGTTTTTTCATTTACAAATGCCTTACATGCATTTTTTTACACTTTTTGAAATAAATCTCTAAAAATAGCAGAAAACTCTACTAAAAATATGTTAAAAATTACCTTGCAGAAAAAACTGTTAAATTTAGCAAATTTATTTTGCTAAATATTAATAAAATAAGAACAGCAAAAATGAATCTGTTAACTTTACAAAATTTTAGCTACATTCAATGTTAATTTTAGTTAATTGAAAATAGAATTTTACTCTGTAAAATTAGCAAAAACTGCTACCAAATATTTGCACAGAAAAAAATATTTCCCTACTTTTTCAATTAAATCGGTTTGTTATAAATTTGAAAAGCTGTCAATTAAAAATCAATTGAATCAATTAAATATTTGCTCAAATTCAGAACTTGGTTGAAATCTTTTTTTTTGTATCGCTCAACACATTGTTGTTGTTTTTTGTGGTGTTTATAAATGTCTATGTATTAGTAATAAATATTTTAAATTCTTTTCAATTATATTAGATATTAATTCTTATTTGGTTTATTTCTTTATTAAGTTAATTAATTTAGTTTCAGTTGTTTAAATCTGCATATTTATTTATTCTAAAACATTACCATAACATTGATAATGTAATTTTTAAAGTTTAATTTCATTAAATAAAAATTAAAAAAAAATTTTAACAGAAAAAAAAATTATTTTAAACAAAAAAAGTACTCTGATTTCAAAAAAAAGGCGAATTTCTGCAAAGAAAAAACCCAAAATAATTGTTTTTGCCATAGCCCGTTCGCTCCAATAGAAAGAAAAAACAGATTATAAATAAATCTGCTAACTAAATGAGAATTAGATGCCGGTTTAAATTCAATGTTATAAAATTCAAGCTATAAAAAACATTTGGTATGGCAACAAAACATTTGGTACGGCAACAACATTTTTTTTTTGTGTTTTTGGAAGGTATACAATTTTTGCAAAAAAGTTGTAAATTGCTGATTTTTATTGGCATTTAAAAAAAAAATTTAAAAATGTCAAATTTTTTAATGATTTTTTTTTGTCTACTAATATTTAGTAGCTAAAATTTAGCTCAAATATAACTAAATATTTGTAAATTCAACAGATTTATTTTTTCTATTTGTATATTACTAATATTTAGTAAAACAAATCTGCTAATTTTAGCAGTTTTATCTGCAAGCTCATTTGTAACTAATTTTGAGATAGCCTTTTTTTCTATTTTTATAGGTTTATTTCTGTGAGTGTGTAGAAAACATCCCAAGTTGAAAAGGAATAATTATCGGATTCTGATAACACGCTCAGAAGAAACTCATTTTCTATTGCAATACGGATTTTTCTATCATATAATACAAATGATGGTGTCATATAATACATTTGGATGAGGCACCTAGATTAGATTAGATCAGAAGGCACTATGCACCGCGACCAATGTAGGTCTTTTGTGCTGCCTAAGATTATGAGGCACCTATGAAACTCACTGTATTCCTGGTATTAAATTCTATGGTTTAAATCGAAATATTTAAACGACGAACAAAATTTATTGTTATCTCGCAAAACAACTTGTTTGTATCCATTTGGAATTCTTTAGCATATCACAATTACGATACTTTTTATATTTTTATTTTATTAAGTACACGTTATTATAAAAATGTATTGCTTAATAATTCTCCTTTATAAAATTTCAGTTAAGTTTCTTGAATTTTTTCAAATAGCAATTTGTTCCACATATAAAAATGTTTCCACTTTTTCTATAAAAAATTGCAAAAATTTGCGAACGAGCCTAGTTAATCATAATAGCGAGTAATCTTATATGTTGTATGCTGGCGCTACAGAAACTTCGGTAGAGATCAACATCAAATCTTGGGATTGCACTCACATTATAAATTTGTTTGAGTCAATCGTTTTTCTCCAACCTCGTAAATTCAGTTGTAACAACCATTTTATGAGAGTGTGGCATTTATAAATCCAATAGGTCAGTAATAAATGCATCATTTGTTATCAATACTTTTTCGTAGTCAAATACTTCGCAACCCACTGTTACTATATAATTGCCGAATTTTGTTTATATGGAGCATTTAATTTTATCTAAAACCCCATTGTCTTTAAAATTGTGTTTAAGAAAATTAAAATTGATGTACTTTTTAGGACAAGCAGCAGATAGAGGCTAAATATTTATCCGAATCTTCAAATTTTGAATAAAATGGCATATAAAGGGTCCGCCATCTAACTTTTTTTTTTCAACTAGTGCTCATTTCGTGAATGGTAACACTTAGCTCATGTCTGAAAGAAACTGGCATCCTCATCGATAAACCAAAGCGTGAAAAGCCAAAAACAGTGCGTACACCCGAGAATATTGCTGCTGTGGCAGAAAGTGTGCGTGAAGCGCCATCAACATCAATTCACAGTCGTTCTCAACAATTGAACATTTCGGAGACATCATTGAGACGAATTTTGCATAAAGACCTTGGTATGATGCCATACAAAGTCCAATTGGTTCAGGAGTGCAAAAAAAAAGTTATTTGGCGGACACTTTATTTATAGTTGCATATTTCGACATTAAATGCAAATTTTGTGCTTTTATAATGAGTTTGTGGCGCACTTAAATGCATATTTTTCATTACTTAGAAGTATATTTTTAATTATCAAAATTTTATTAAAAAATTTATACATTTTTGTATATTTATATTTTAATTTGGATTTTAATTTTAAAAATATTGCGAACCCAAAAAGTTGTTCCTATTGGAATAAAAACTACCCAACTATGAACATTTTTTATTTTCGATGTTTTAAATTGAGTGAGCAGAGTGCAAAAAATGTTATTTTAACTGCATATTTTTTATGTTTTAGTGCATATTTTTGTTTTTAAAATATGCATGAAATACCTTACCCTAGTTATTACCTCTACCTCGAAATTCTAGAGTCTAATGCAAATCAAATATGCATTAAATTTCATAAATTAAGATGGAAAATTAGCAAAATTAAAAAGATTTGAGTCTTTTTTAATTATATGACAACAAATATGGTAGCGGGACAATTGGCTTGGAAAGAATCATATACAAACATTCATTTATAAAAATGTGCATATGTAAGCGTCTAGAAAAGTTTTTTCGTCAAAAAAGTACGAAATGAAAAATATATTTATTTTAATTTTGCCTTCTTTAAAAAAAAAATCTGAAGTACTTGTACTTCCAACTTCTATGAAATGTTAATAAGAAGATTGTACGTGTATGATTGTTTCCATATATGTTAGTAAGTTTGGCTATAGTATCGTTAGCGAAAATTAAAACGGATAGAACAAATATAAATTTCTTGACACAGTTTCTTTTATTACGTTTAACTCCACAAAACTTAAATATTCTGCTTTTTGGTTCCTCCGGAAATTTACACGAAGAAAAATAAAGTACAAACTAAATTTTTAAAGTCTATTTTGGCCGCTACAAACGAAAAATTCGGTTAGACAATCGTACTCAAATCTATTAACCGAATTTCGATGTGAAGCCCAATATTTAGTGGAGTCATTCTATTTAAGTCGCTGGTTTTAGTTTAAACCCGATCAATTTCACTCTATGTTCGAGTAAATAATTTCCTACCTTATTTAATTAATATTAAATTTACCGAATTTATTCCGTTTTTGTTAATTCTTTTAATAGAATCAGTCGAAATGTTGTAATTTTAACAAATTATTTCAATTCAAAATGGTTCATTTTATTTATACTTCGCGAATTAAATTATAAATCATAAAACATAAATTTTATTGAATCGAATTGAGTCAATAAAATGTTGACTCATTGCAAATACTTACCGCACTTTATTCAATATGAAATCACTGATTTGATGTGATTATAAATAGCACAGTGTTACAAAATTGAACAAAATTAGTAAACTTTTAAAATTACCTACACTCAAAAAAAAAAGTTTGTAAAGTCAGCAAAAAATTTTGCTGAGTTAGCAAAATTTTAGTCAGGAGGATGCTTGCAAAAAAGTTGCTAATGTCAGCAAAATCTTTTGCTGAAAATCAGCGAGCTGATTTTTAGCAACAAAATTTGTAGATTCAGCAAAAGTTTTGCTAACACTTAGTAGATTAGAAATACAAAAGCCTTGCTAAAAATTAATAAATTTTTTGCTGAATTTTAGTAGACTGAAAAAAACGCAAAAAATTTGTAGAAAAATTGTAATTTAGTTAATTTATTTGCTGCAAATCATAAAACATATTTTTGTGATTCTTTTAAAAATAATTTACTATAATAACGATATATAAAAGTTTTCATTTTTCCACATTGACGACATGAATTAATTTAATATCTGAAAATATATAGAAATAAATATATATAACATAACAAAAATTGTCTTTCAATTACTTACATCTAAATGATGCTATCGCAACTGCCGAAGATAATTATAGAAAAGAAAAAATAAACAAAAACATACGATACGAAAAAAACAACCCTTTTTGCAATAAGAAAAAGGAACCATAAAAATCTGCCTAAGATGTGTGTCTTTGTCTTTCACTTTACTCTGTCTACATTTCTGTATATGTTTGTTTGCAATTTGACCACACATATAAACATTTAGTTTAAATAAATAAATATTTTATTTTGTCTTTTATTTAATTAATAGACAATTATTTTCACAAGCCGGTGACAACGCAAAATTTAAGTTATTTTAATCCTCGATTTTGTTTTATGTATGAAAAAGAGATACAAAAACTTCCATGGTTGATTTTTTTATATGTCTTATTAGAGTTGTACTTTTTAGTATAATTTTCCTCTTCTCTACTACATCTTGACATGCCGCGACATCTACTTCATATCTTTCAATCTGGTTGTCGTCCACACTATTAATGTGCTTATCAGCACAATTTTTTTTTAGCAAAATTAATTAGTAAAACATTAGTATATTAGTAAAGCATTAGTATAAAACAGTTAAGTGCTGAATAAGTATAACAAAAATTTTAGCTGAAAACACGATATTAGCAAAAAATTTTGCTAAAAAATAGTATACCTGATTTACAAGACGTTTTACTAACTTTTCTACTAACTTATTTTTTTGGGTGTAGTATGGGATGTACTGGTTTAGTAAATCACTTTGCAATTTTTAGAATAATTTTTGAATACACCCTCAAAATTTGAATTGTCGATAAAAAGCATTTTTTCAAGACTCCACAGAATAAAATATTTGAAACTTACAAGGAGAGTCCGTTCATGATTTCCCTCCGTTTGCTATGAAATTTGGATATTTAATGAATAATCAAAAATTATGAGACCCATGCTGCTCAATCTCACATGTAGAGGTTAAAAAGTGGGGTAAAAAAAAACTTTTTCTGTTTGAAGTAGCATGTCCGTGCATGCTTAACTTTTTGTGGTATTCGAAAAAACACATGATTTTTGGGGAGTTTTGAACTAGGAGGTATAGTCGGATCAGGTCCAAACTCACATATATTATTCTCTCTTATGTTTTAGTGGACCAGTATTTTTTATTTTTTCGATATTCTTGCTACATTTGGCCATAGGGTGGCAAATCTATGGCCAAAACATAGGAAATATGGATACCAAACTTCATATTTTCGAAAATACATTACTTCTGAAGTTATAATTCTTTTTATATAATAAAAATAGAATATTTGTTAGTGTTGGTTGTATATTATGCATACAATAACAGAAAAGCTAAAAGAAAACTGCAATTTAGCTGCTTACATTTGAGGCAATACTTGGATGTGATCGCTAAACGGTCATGACTTGGCATTGTTACGTTTTTAATGTAAGAAGAAGCCCAGGTTTGATTCTTACAGCTGGCAGGCTGTTCAAAAATTTATCATATAGCGACAATCTGACAATTATAAGACACAAATAATAATACAATTTAAATAGAAAATCACTGATAACGCCTGTCCATTAAAAAGGCAGATATTAGTCTAGTCTGATTTGTATATAATTTTTAGAGAAAAACGTTTATTCTTCTTCTTAACCTCAACCTTTCTACTATAACATTTTAATTTTTCCCACCACAATAAATTTTATTTTAAAGAAAAAATTGTTACTTTAACAATTCTAAACCGATTTTAGCAAGCAAATTGTCTTTGTACTCAGTGTTAAACGTGTTTTCAGGAAAATATAAGAAAAAATAGGCTTTCAAATTAAAAAAAGTTGAAAAATTTAAATACTTTGGGTTTGTTAAAAGTATAAATATGTGTATATTTAAGAAAAGCAAAACTTTTCATCTTTCCAAAAAAAAAATTAAAATCGGTTTGAAACTGACGAAGTCTATGGTGTCTTGCAAAAACGTTTTTATCGATAACTTCAGGTTTTGTGGGTGTAATCAAAAATTTTGAAAATTTAAAAGTGATTAGGCGTACAACCTATACTAGGTAATTTTAAAAGTATATTAATTTTGCTCTATTTTGTAACACTGTGCTATTTATAATCACCTCAAATCAATGATTTCATTATTGAATAAAGTGCGATAAAGGCGTAGAACATACACTTTGTCACTTTAAAAGTACATTTGAACTGTCACACTGTGTAATTGAGTGAGAAATCAAATAAAATAAATTTGTATGCAAATTGCTTAAAAAATAATGGCTTTGATTATATGAATTTATAAATAAAAATGGTCTCTTAATGTTTATTCTTCTGTAAGAAAATCAAAATGTTTGTTACATCCGTTTACATTTCAGCTAACGACATGCACGTATGCATATGTATAATAACACAAACATATACATTGTACAATAATACAAACAAACTACCATTCCATTTAAAAAAGAAAATAATAATAATAATAATAAAAAAAAAGAATAATACAACCATTCATAACTCATCTTTGTAATAATGCTGATGGTGGGTTACACTCGAGTTTGTTCCTCGCAATTTCCTGTTTGCCTCTTTGCCGTAAATGTTGCAGAAAGTTAAGGTTTTTGAAATTTCTGAAGGGCATACTTCAATGTGCCGAGTTCCCCTCGTACAAACATACATTTAAAGTTGCATTGGAACATATGATGAAGTCTACTACTGTGTATGAATATGGTACACTGTGCTCAAAAAATATACTTATTTTTTTTGTTTACATCAGAAATAAGTTTTTTTTAACAAGTTTTCGATAATTTTTTATTTTTTTTTATTTTACGTCAATTTAGGTGAATACACTGAAGAAAAGTTTACCAAATAATTTGAACTAAATTTTAAGAAATTAGGGAATGATTTGTCTCCAAATAAAATTAAACTCAAATTAAGTATAGAGTTTTCTTAAAAACAAGTAAACACAATTTACTTCAATTAGGTAAATTTGTATTAAAATATTATTGCATATATTTGACTTGAATTAAGTAAACATTTTACTTAAATCTTGTAAAAATATCTTAAAATCTAGTTAATTGCTCTTAAATTTAAAGACGCTTAAACTTGCGATAAAGCAAAATTAACTTATTTTTAAATCATAAGTTATAATCATATTGAATAGGTAAGATCTTACGTGGGCCCGCATGATCTTGCAGATCATTTCTCTAAAACCTTTACAAACCCAATGGAAGAAAACGAGCCATCTTTTCAAAGTATTTCAAACAGCATTGCCAACTCTCAAATCAAACGAATTTCAATTAATGAAATAAAAAAAAACAATAAAAACAAATATAAAGGATAATAAATCTCCTGGTTACGATCAGATTACCGGAAAACTCTTAAAAGAATTGCCAAATAAGGCCCTGGTGTATTTAAGAAATATATTTAATTCAATTATTGATATTAAGTATTTCCCAAAAGTTCGGAAAGTCGCTGAAGTAATCGCTATTCCAAAGCCAAACAAAGACGCATCAAAGACAACATCGTACAGGCCAATTAGCCTACTGCCTTTACTGTCAAAGCTCTTCGAAAAACTCCTCTTTGAACGTATTGAACCTATTCTTTTAGAAAGGCAACTCAAACACCAATTTGGTTTTAGGCGAAAGCACTCTACGATACATCAAATAAAATATCGTCTGATATTGAAAAAAAAAAACTTTCGTGTTGCAACATATCTCGATGTTGCAAAGGCGTTTGATAGTGTATGGTACAAACATCTTCTTTATAAGCTAAAAAATCAATCAATGAAAGCTGGAGTACCTCAAGGTAGTGTCCTCGGACCAATGCTTTACCTCCTGTTTACATCAGATATCCCAACTCCTACATCAAATAACAATATGCAACATTTGCTGATGACACTGTTTTACTTTCATCACACGAAAACATCAAATGTGCTATGCAAAACCTACAACAACTGCTCAATAATACGCTGAATTGGTTCCGTAGTTGGGGAATACAAGTTAACAGTGATAAAACATTTCAAGTAAGATAACAAATTTTCAACCAATTCAAATAAATAGTTTACCAATTATTTTTGATACAAAGGCGAAATATCTTGGCATGATAATTGACTGCAAACATATATGGAAAGATCACATCACTCAAAAGAAAAAGGAATTAAACAACAGGTTTAGACAACTATTTTGGCTGCTAGGGAGAGAATCTAAACTAACAACTCAAAATAAACTGCTCATATACAACACAATTATAGCGCCAATTTGGAAGTACGGCGTGGAAATTTGCTGTACTGCTAGCACAACTAACTTAAAAGTTATCCAACGAATTCAATCTAAAATATTGCGAACTATTGTCAATGCGGAATGGTATATTAGAGATGAGGACATACATCGGGATCTAAACGTCAAAACAGTAAAGAAGTTATACGTATTAGCAGCTTCAAACATACTACTCGTTTAACACAACATTCCAACATGGAACTCAGACAGTTACATGCAAACGAAATCCTGGCACCAAGAAGACTTAAGCGGTATGCACATTCAGAACTAGTTGAGCGTTACTAGGAGAGTCCAAATGCTGTGAAAATAAAAATTGTATATATCACTTATCATTCTTACATTCGATTTAAGTTATCTTAGTGTTATTTTCATGTCATATAGACAGTCGCAATTAATTTTTAATTAATATGCATTTGACAAATTTTAGTTTTAGAAATGTTGGGGTTAAGAAGAAGAATAAACGTTTTTCTCTAAAAATTATAAACACTATTCATTTTTAAATCAGACTAGACTAGTTTCTGCCTCTTTTTATGGACATGCGTCATTAGTGATTTCCCATTTAAATTGTATATATGATAAATTTTTCAACAACCTGCGGCTGTAAGAATCAAACCTGCGCTCTTCTTACATTACAAACGTAACAATGCCAACTCACGACCGTTTTTAAACACAATATTTCCGTAAATTCTTTTATCTTTCACCTAAAGAGAAAAATCCACACAATTAAATGTATAGTTTTTAAAACAGAGATGTTCAAAGGGCTCTTTAACATTACATTTTTAGATTAATAGTAATAAATAGTAATAATAGTAATAAATCTAGATTTAATAGTAATAAATCTAAAAAATAAAAATAGCAAATTGTTGTTTTTTTCTATGCAAAAGTGCTATGTTTTTCTCCAAAAAATGATTAAAAATAGTAAAAAATAAATTGCATAAAAAATGCAACTCTTTCTGACGCTAATTCTAATTCGCAGTATAAAAGTGGGGGACCGCGCCATTTCAATTCAATTTAAATGGTGATGATTCCATCAATATTAAAGAAAATACCTTAAAAAAAGTCAGCAACCGTTTTGCTGGGAGGATTTTTGCAGAAAAATTGCTAATATCAGCAAGAAAAATACTAAAATCACTAAAAATTTTGCTGAGCTTAGCAGTTTTACTGACTTTTTTTTATTCAGTTTGCACACACTGGGTGTGATAAAGCGCCAAATAAATTGAAAAGTGTATATTAATGGTAACTTATAAAATTCCATTAGTGCAACGATATTTACATCAGATGATAATAACATGAATGAATGAAATATCTGAAAATATATAGAAATAATTATATATAACATAAACAAAATTATCTTTCAACTACTTACTAGTGTCCGACCGAACTCATTTTTTTCGGCCGAAGCGAAGCCGAAGCCGAGGCCGAACTTCGGCCATAATATCAATGTTCTGCCGAAACCGAAGCCGAAGCCGAACTTTTTGTTTTAATAAAAAAAATATAAATTGTTTTTTTAGATCAATAAATTTAAACCAAAAAGTTATTAAACATAAACAAAAATAAAAATGCATAGGTATATTTTTTTAAAAAACATATTAGGAAAATAGTTGTACTATTTTAAGTACAAAAAAAGAATAAAATATTTGTATTATATTTTATAGTCAAAGAAAAATAGTTGATCGATTTTTAAGTTGATATAGAAAAACAAACTTAAACTTTAATATTTAAAATTTAAAATTAAAGTTTGATATTGCAATGACAGAAAAGCAATTTTTACGCATTCACACCATGTGAATTGCTTCGTCTATCAGAATACAGCTGTCCGGCAGCGCTAAAAAGCTGTTCGCTAGCTACACTAGTTGGTGGGGCTGATAAATATTTTATTGCTACAGCTTTTATATTTGTAAATGAACTTGAATTCCAATACTCAAATATATTTATATTTCGGGACTTAAAGGCTCCGTAATAAACATTTTAATTTCTTTTTCAATAAAATTTTCATTTGGTTCTGATACTTCTAAGTCTGGTACTGCATCAGAAATTGATGAACCTGTTAATCTGTTTTTAGGATTACTTACTACTCGAAATTAATTGCAAAGTATAAAAGTATACGTTTATTTAAATTATATCGCATTAAACTTGATTATTTGCTTATAAGTCTTGTAGGTATATTTCTGGAAATGTTTTTTAAACTATTTTGGCCTTTTTAAATTTTTTCGCACACATTGATATTTAAATATCGTTTTTTTTTTTTTTTGGTATTCTATTATATTCAACGTTGTATTTTTTATGTAGTTTTTTTGTAAATTCTCAAAAGTAAATATAACCACAGTTGTTATTTATTTGTGCTTTTTATAAATAATCATAAAAAGTTCGGTAGTTCGGCCAAATTCGGCCAAAATTTCGCCGAACACCGAACTTGGCCGAACTTCACGTTTTGGCCGAACTCCGAAGCCGAAGCCGAGTACTCGGTCTGACACTACTACTTACATCAACGGTTTTTGAAGGGATGACAACTTTTAAAGGAAGACAAATGCCTTAGATAATGCTATAAATGAAACGAAAAATAACAAAATATGACGTATACAACCCTCTTTTGCAATAATTAAGAGGATACATAAATTACCTGAGCTCTATGTCCTTCTTTTCGCTTTAGACTGTCTACCTGAACGTATATATATATTTGCAATTTCAAATTGCCATACTACATTAATAATCATTTCAACATTTAGTTTGCAAATACACACTTAATCTTTATTAAATTTAAATACTTTGTTTTGTCCTTAATTTAATTAATAATCAATTACTTTCTCAAGCCGGTGACAACACAAAATTTAAGTTCCAATTTTGTTTTATGCAAAAAAAAACAAACAGATACAAAAATTTTCCTTGGTGATCTTTTAGTACACTCAAAAAAATAATTTAGCAGAAAAGTTCGCTGATATTATCCAAAAGATTTTGCTGACTTTAGTAACTTTTTTGCAAGCACAATCCTGACTATAATGTTGCAGACTCAGAAAAATATTTTAATCTTCTTTTCTTCATCTTGATATGCCGCGACATCTACTTCATTCTGTGCATATTTTTCAATCTGCTTGTCGTCCACACTATTAATATGGTTAACAACACAATTTTTTTTAGCAAAATAATTAGTAAAACATTAGTAAAATATTAGTAAAACAGTTCAAAACAGTTAAGTTCTGAGTAAGTATGACTAAAATTTTAGCTGAAAACTTAATTTAAAAAAAAAAAAAAATTCTGAAAAATTGTATACTTTATTTACAAGATGTTTTACTAATTTTCTACTAACTTATTTTTTTGAGTGTAGAAGTAGCAGTCGTATACTCATAGAATAAAACATACAATTCTCCATACAATGTTGTAAAAATTGGCTATTGCTTTAGAAAGAAAGAAAATTTTCATTCAAATCGCAACAAGGATTGGAACAGCTGTCAAAAATGCTAAATATCATTTAAAAATCCTCCGATTGACACAAAATTTTTTTATTTGTACAAAATTAATATAAATTCATAATAGTAACATGGATATGCGCACTTTTCATATATCCTGAATTTTTAAATTTTTAACAAAACCTATAATTTTCCTTACAATATCTCACAAATTGGTTATTGTTCTAGAAATATAATTAGTAATGTTTGTGCCAATTTTCATTTCAATCGCAATAAGGACTCGCATATTTTTCATGTATACATAATTTTTCTTAAAAACGATATAAATAATTTGAAAATCATCCGATTGCCACAAAATTAATTTATTTTACCAATTTAATAATAAAAATAGTCGGCTTCGAGCTGACTTTCATTAAATTTGAAACATTTTTTTTTTTTTTTTTTATAATTTAACCAATACTCAGGGGATGCCCCCTACTCATGCAGTGCATTGTATTGATCAGGAAAATAAGGTATGGGAAGGAGGAAAGAGGGAGTAGTGTTTGTGGATATTTGATTTAAATTTTTCTAAATTGTAAGTAACAGGGAAGACTTCTGCGGGAAGTTTGTTCCACATACGAATCGTTCGACTAAAAAACTAATTTTCTCTGTAATGCGTTGTGCGAAACACAGGACAATCAACTACAAACGGATGTGCTCTACTAGATAAGCGAGTATTACGAATAAAAACTCGGGCTCGTGGAATAAGTTCACTTATCTCAGATGAGCATCTCCCATGGTAATATCGATAGAAAAGTGTCACACAACCCACATTCCGAGGATGCTCCAATGAATCAATAGAGTTGGATACACTACTGTCATTGATAAGCTTCACCGCCCTCCCCTGAACACGGTCCAGAAGCTTCAGAATAGACAATGGAGCCCCTGCCCATATATGAGAGTTGTATTCCATTTTTGGCCGGATATAGCTGGTATAAATAGTAAGGAGATCGGATGGAGTGAAGTAAGTCTTGCACCGTTTTAGAAAACCGAGACACTTGAATGCCACTTTCGACACTTGAACTACGTGCTTATTCCAACGGACATCACACTGTATTCTCATGCCCAGAACATCAAGAGTATCCGATTCCTCAATACCTATACCATCCATAGTTACAGATGACAATGTCAATTCCACAGCCCGTCTGTGGGTTAACATACAACATTGGGTCTTGCGTGCACTCGGAGATTGTAGAAAGGTCTTGATTGAGTGTGTCATTCATGTTCTGCCGCATGCCCTCTATCTCCAAAGAGCTTGGCCTGTGATCGAATGAAAATGAATGACAAATGTTGCTGTCATCTGCAAAAGAGTAGATAGGGTTGATGGTCTGACCAAGCAGGTCATTAATAAAAATAAGAAAAAGGGTAGGAGAAAGAACAGAACCTTGCGGTACCCCTGAATTTAGCTGAAACTCGTTTGATGAGACCCCATCTAAAACAACACGTATAGTGCGGTCTCTGAGAAAACTCGTTATAAATCGAGAGAAGACATTACCGACACCAAAAGCAACTAGCTTAGTCACGAGTGCCCCGTGCCACACACGATCGAACGCCTTAGAAATATCTAGAGCAACCACTTTACTCTCACCAAAGCGGTGGATTGACCGGCTCCAACGTTCCGATAGAAACGCCAACAGGTCTCCCGTAGATCGACTACTACGGAAGCTATACTGTCGATCATTTAAAAGTGAATTGGTCTCTAAATATTTCACAAGAAGGTGGTTAACCATGGTCTCCATCACTTTGGAGAGCGCAGAGCAAATTGCGATTGTGCGGTAATTTTCAGGGTTGTTAGCCGCACCCTTTTTAGGGATAGGCTGGACATTGGCTGACATTTATCTTGGAAATAGATTTTTTCTCAAAAAAAAAAAACTTTTTTTTTTTAATATATAGAACCAAATAGGATGTAATGATCTAAAGAATTCCCTTGTTAGATTAAAAACCAAATACTTTTTGAGTTCAACACATATCTATTAGGTTGACAGTTATTAGGAAAATTCCGAAATTTTAATATATGCACCACCTTTTTTTATTTCATCTCAAAAGTATATAATAAAACTGTAGTTAAAGTGAAAACTTTGAAACCCGGGGCTTTTCGGTAATTTCGAACAATTTCCAATATTTTTTTTTTATATTAGGTAATAAATGTGTAAAATTTAAGTTGAAGTTTAGCCGTATTTGTTTTCAAAAGTCTAAAATTAATTAGAAATTGCTTGTCTCATAATATATGAAGTAAGTTTACGAGTGTTTTTCGTTAAACATTTGCCGAAAAATTTTAATTTGGATAGCAGTATCCTGCAATTGAAAATTGTTCAATTTAGTTTAAATATTAATCAGGTTAAAAAAAAAAAAATAGGCGATTCCACATCTCGAAGTTTTACTTTTCACAAAATAGCTGTCAGCTTATTGTATAAATATGTTTGTACTATTATAAAATATCAATGTTGCAACCAACCACCAAGAAATATATGTGCACCCAATTGCTTGAAGTTGTTGCGTCAATGTCCTCCTTTCAAGCCATATGCTTAACACAGCAAAACAGAAATGAATGAACAAAAAATGATGAAGTATAAGAATAAAAGTTTTTTTTTCTGAAGCAGCTAACGTTTATGTTTGTAATATCGTTTGAATGCAAGTGAAATGTAATGTACACGAACGGATGTTGGTAATATGTACGATATATGTATATGATTTAAATGTATAGTATTTCATCCTTCTTTGCTTCTCATAGTCTTCTAGTCAACAATGTCTGAAGAAAGGAAAATTTTAGCGTTTTTCTAATTTTTGTGAATGTTATTAACCCTTTAAATTGATAAAAATGTGTATTTGATGGTATAAGAGTATCTGAGATCAAGCCGAGGTGATAGTTACCATATGGAATAGTCTAAAATAGGGTAAAGTTACTTAAGAAAGATAAAAACACTCCTCCAGGTCGAAAGAGTATCACATAATATGCCTAAGATATCCTTTCGCACTTGGGCCGTTAAAAGAGTTCTAGCAAATATTTGACGTTAATAAAACAGCTGACCCGGATGGCATACCAGCACTGGTATTGATGTTATCACGTCCATTGGCAATCCTCTTTAGCATGTCGTACCGGGCAAGTATATTTCCATCGTGTTGGAATGTTGTCAATGTAAAGTCAATCCCTAAAAAGGGATAACAACCCTGACAGTTACCGCCCAATTGCTATCTGCTCTGCACTCTAGAAAGTTATGGAGAGCAGAGTTAATTTACGGTGACCATCTATTTCTGATATTAAATCAGCACAAAATTTAAAAAAAAAATCTACACTAATAGAAAAAAAATCTGTAATAGCTACTGAAATGTTGCTGTTATTACGGGAAATTTAATTATTTTGAGCCTTTTGGTATATTTTATTAGTACAAAAAATTAGAAGCCGATACTAAATTTTAGTAAAATTTCAGTAATTAATTAATTTGCCAGAATCAACAAAAAATTTAATACATTTTAGTACATCCAATAGAAATTCACACAATAAAACGACTTTATTTTGCAATCCTTTACACTTTTTTCCTAATAGATGAACATTGTTTTAATTTTAACTTTGTATTAAAAAAAATTTTATTTGTTTAAAATATATATATTTTTTTTGTGGTTAGCAAAATGTTAAACAACTGTTTTTCAAAATTATTAAAATACTTTGCTAAATAAACAAAAAAAAATTAGTAAAAAAATCAGTAATTTGCAAAATAAGAAGAGCAAAAATTTTTACTAAAATAAAAAATACTAACTTTTTTTTTCTGAGTGTATATAAATCTTGTGATGAATTCTAAAAAACACAGCGAAATTACTTTCCCTACACTAAAAAAAAAACATTTGTAATGGCTACTTAAAATTTTGCTGTTATTACGGGAAACTTAACTATTTTGAGCATAACATGTCTGCTGAACTGTAATAAAATTAAATTAGTAGAAAAAATTAGTAGCCGCTACTAAATTTTAATAAAATTTAAGTAAACTGCAATTTAAAATGAATATGCTAAAAGCAGCAAAAAATTTTGCTAAATTTCAGTACATCCAATAGAACTTCACACAATAAAAATTAAAAAGTAAACTAAAACGACTTTATTTTGCAATCCTTTACACTTTTTTCCTAATATTTAGATGAACATTGTTTTAATTTTAACTTTGTAATAAAAAATGTTATTTGTTTAAAATATATATTTGTTTTTGTGATTAGCAAACCTTTTGCTAAATTTAGCAACTGGTTTTCAAAAATTAGTAAATTATTTTGCTAAAATCAACAACAAAAATTACTACGAAAATCAGTAATTTGTAAAATAAGAATATCAAAAAATTTGACTAAATTAAAAAATTGTACTAAAAATTAGTCCAAAAATAGTAAAGTGCAATTGAAAATGTTTTCTTCTAACTATTTTCTCTGTTTTTTGTGAAAAAACTTCATTAGTTTAAAGATAATTTCCATTTTAAAACATCATTCGTTAAACTTAATTCAGTAACTTAATTTCAGTTGGAAATCGTTAAAATTCTCTGTGAGTGCAGACTGTTGACTTTTTACGTTTTCGTCCTGAGTATTAGTTTTCCGAGAAACACCTCAAGATTTTACAATATTGAATCTCTCGGATTCTAAGCTCTTCTTTTAGAAATAATCTTAGATTTAAAACGAGTTTCCCAAAGAAATATTTTTTAAAAAAACTGTTACTGGAGAAAAAACATTTGGTTGTGAATGCTTTTGGTTTTGGAAATTGTAAAATCTGAAAACATCATTCTTAATGGATCAAAACATTAGTTTTTTACGGAAAAAAATAATTTTCTGATAAAGTTAAAAATCAGTACAAATTTTAAAAATTAGTACATGTACTAATCAAATTAGTACGAATGGTCAGTCTAGGCTAATTACAATATTGTTCATAATCTAAAGTCGATAGTATAAGTCGTTCGACGGGAGACCTGATCGCGTTTCTCTCGGATCGCTGATGTCGGTCCATCCAAAAATTTGATGTGAGTGAAGTGGTTGCTCTAGATAGATAAAGCACCAGTGTTAAAGCTCATTAGCAGGGACAGGAACTTCATGTACTAAAAAAGAGTGTTTTAGGCGTGTTTTAGAGTATGCATGAAAAATCTTAAAATATTCACTAGAAACTAGAAAAATATGCACTTAAATTTTTTCAAATTAATTATTTTCAAGTTTTTAAGCAATTTAAAAAAACCTCTAAGTGGATTTGTAGTATCCGACTGAAGACTAAGAACAAAATATGTTCGGGGTTTTGATATTTGGAGACAATGTATACAAATTTTGATATTGAAAATATTATATTTAATTCGAATTTGGGTTCAAAATTTGAGGAAAATCCCGAAGTTTTGCTGTAAAGTTAAATAGTCTGACGCCGAAGTTTTTTTCAGATTTGGCCGACTAGTTCGGCTGTTAATTATTTAATTATTTGCTTAACTAAGGACTTTTCTTTAAATTTGACAATCAAAATGGCATCTAGTTAGGCCAATAAACAATTTCCCATTTGTAAAATTTGTCCATGATGCTTTAAAATACTGAATACCGACATAAAGCATTTGCAGACCGAAATCTTCGGTCGGACACTATAAATTTGTTTTTTTTTTTGTTTTGTAAATATATTCTCTGCACACGTTTTGCACAACTAACACAAAATTTAAATTATTTTTATTGAAAAATACTCATTTAAAAAACCACTAAAACATGTATCTCTAAATCCCAGTTTGCAAATCAAATTTAAAATAAAAACTAAAAGGATTGAGCAGCTTCGATTTGCTTCAGTGTATATGCTCATTGGTCAAATTTAAAATAATAATAAAAGTGATTTTTAACGAAAAAATAAGAAAAATTCAATAAAAGTATGAAAAATAAGTAAAAATATGCATTTAGAGCAAAATATGCAAAAAAATGCACTAACAAATTGACGTTATTTAAACTCAAACTCTTTGATTCGCAAAGATATTTTGTTGACCCTGTTCTGAGATTTAAGGAAAAAACTTGCATTTGCATGAACTTCCGGTCTATGCTCATTACTTTTGTTGTCGGTGATGATTTCTTTCGGTTCATATCGAGTTTTATCAGAGACCGCACTATAAGTGTTGTAATAGATGGGCCATAGCCTATGAGGTTCAGTTATATGCAGAACCACCGTCCTTCCATCTTTCTTATCTTTCTGAATGACTTTCTCGGTCTAATTTCCAAGGCTATCTACTCTTTTTCAGATGACAGCAACATTTGCCATTAATTTACCTTCTACCAATGGGTAAACCTTGTGGAGCTTGGGTTCAAAAGGATAATTATCAATGACACACTAAATCAAGACCTAATTAGAGTCTTCGAGTGGGGTCGTGCAAATAGTGTCGGTTTCAATGCACAAAAGACCCAATGTTGTTCGCTGACCCATAGGGCGCAGGCCTGGGTTCAAAAATGTCTACAAGAGAAATTAAAAATTACATATGATGGGTGTCAAAATGATACAAAAAGTACCAAATTACACATGCAACTAAAAATTATAATTTATTTTACTTTTTCAGAGTATGTTGATTCTGATTTGGAAAATCTGCGAGATTTCTATAAGACACAATTGTGAAGATTTTAATGTTTTTCTATAGAAAAAGATTTTTGAAATCTAAATTATTTTGTTGACACACACAAGGGCTTTCAATTGAACAGGTTTTCGGTTTATAAAAACAGAAACCCATAGAAATGTCCCTGCAAGTAGAGTGAGAATTTAAAAAGTCCTTAGATTTTTCGAGGTTTTCCAGAAACATATTTCAAATTAAAAAAGCATAAACAAATGTGTATATCATAAAATCTGTTTTAAATAATTTCAATAAAAAATGTTTTGAATATTAAATTTATAAAAATAAACACTAATATATGTATCTAAATTTGATATTACTCATAAATTGATAAATTGATAAATTGATACACATGGACTACACTAGCAACTCCAAATTACACGAAAATTGTGTAATTACACAAGAAGTGGCAACACTGAAGGGTGGTCCCAATTCGCTCACCCTCTGTTAAATCCTTCTCGTCTTTTTGTATGAAGATTAAGTATCGAATATCTTAGCTTAGAATACTCTCAGAATGTTCTAAATCTCTACATTAAAGTTAAAACAGTGATGCCAACTTGCTGCTTTGATCAATATTTATGGCGGTTAAATTCTGGTGGTTACATTTAAAAATGCGACTAAAGTAATTACCGCTAAAACAAATAAAAATTGAGTTATTGTATAACGTTGAAAATCAACTATTAACTCATTAATGACATATCATAGACATTTTTTAACCAAACTTTGCTGATACATATATGGAGCAATGCTTCATTTAGAAACGTTTGTAATTTTGTTTTTTTTGCCTTAAACGATAATGGTGATATTATCAACCAAAGTTGAAATTCGTTCAGTATTCGAATCACCCGTTTGTGGAATAAGCTCCCCACAGACGTCTTTCCTCTCACTTACAATCTATGGAAATTCACTACTCCCTATTTTCTCTTCCCCACAACCTATCTTTCTTATATCAACACAATGCACTGCACTAGTAGGGAGCATTCCCTGAGTGTTGGCCGACAGTAAAAATAAATAAAGATCCAATAAAAATATATTGGCTCCTTATTCAATCATTTAGATGTTTTTGACAAACCCAAGGATCAGAAACAATATTGTTTTTTTAAGAAAAATTAATATTTTTTGTTTCATTCCTATCATATTGTAAAATTCGAGAATTCTTTATGTTCTTGTTCATTAGAGGGTTAAATTTTTTTCGCCGGTGTTTTTTTTTTTTTTTGTTTTGTAAAGAATGAAAACATGGAATGTATGAATGTGCTTGTATGAGAGTATTAAAACTTGTTGAAGTCTTTACAAAACATTCTTGATGCACATGAACATTTGCATGAGTTATTACAAGGAAAAAAAATACCCTTCTTTCATGACCGCAATGTGTTGAATTCAAGTCGAGAAGGGTAAAAAGTAATCTTAAGTTTGCATCTACAATCAACACATTTAATGTTAATTTTTTTGTATTAAAGTTTGAATTTTTAGGAATATTCTGCTTGTCTAATGTTTGCTTTTTGAGTAGACAATATCATCGTTTTATTAACTTTTTTTGTTGTTGTTTTTATTCCATTTACAGATGCTTCCAATTACTTTGACACCCAGGGACCCAACTTTTCACATGAACCACCAAGTCGCATTGAATTCACAAACACTGCGGGTAATATTGCAGATTGTATAGCACACGGTAATCCTCCGCCTAACGTCGAGTGGTTAGACAAGGAAAACAATCCTATCACTTCCATCTCAAAGGTAAGATATGATACGCACACCAACATAATCCTCATAATCATCATCGTCATATTAAAACGAAAAAAATCATTAAAGTTAAAAATTTATCTAACTTACATATTTACTGCAACACTTACACATACATATGTATTTACATATGTGTGTAACAACTATGTATGTGTGAGATTTTATATACCTACATAAACAACACAAACACTAACTTTGTACATAGTTTAAAATTACAAAGTACTTGTTTTAAAGTACATGTCGGTAGGACTCTCATGTATGTGTATTTCATGAACGTTTGTCTGTGTGTAGTAAGTGTAAGGATTCATATCTGTTGAAAAAGTTTAATTTGCAATTATCCAGATCATGTCACATAAAGAGTAGCAGGTTTTATATTAAAATTACAAACTTTTTGTATAATATGTTTTGAAGTGAAATACATTTTGTTAAGAAAGTAAATAATAGTACTTTTTATAAATGTTGTTTCATAAAGAGTTACTTTAGAACTTATTACAGATGAAAGTGTTAGCATGAAGATATTGAACGAAAACCTGCCCGCTGAAAAAAAAACGAGCTGCTCGAAATATAAATACTGGTAATATATTTTTGTTTGGAAAACATTTCCGTTACCCATGTTTCTAATAAAAAATGTTTGCCTGCAAATATAATTATGTTTGCCTGTAAACATATAGATATTGATATTATAGATGTTTGGATCGAGTAAAAAACTTTTACCCGCAAACATATATATTTTGGCTGCAAATATATATATGTTTATTATAAGTATGTATGTTTGCATGTCAACAACACAATATTTCAAAATTGCAAATATATCTTTGCTTACGTTTGAAAAATTGACCAGCACTTCGAAAGTGTCTTTTTTCTGCGTGTGACACTAATAAATTTAAACAAAATAGTTTAGAACAGGGCCCGCAAAACTATGGCACGCGTAGTTGCACGCTAGCAGATTTTCGATGGCACTCGACAATCTCATATTACAAAAAATCTTATTTTTATTCCAAAAATTCTGTTAGAAAAGTAATCAGAGGTTCAAAAATTTATTTTTGCTATTAAAATATGTGCCTCAAATAAAAAATTTTATAATTTTTTACAAAGGTTTTGAGTTTTAAAGAATAAGTTTCAAAACTTCCAAATTTTTTAAAGAATAATGCTAATAAACTCAAAAATTAGTTTTACAAGAATCAAAGTTTCACAAGTTTTGCGGAATATAAATAGAAGGGTATTCAAGCGGTTAACCGTTACTCGATTAATCGATGAACTTAAAAAAGAACAATTTTTCGAGTATATTAAATTGCCCAATTTCGAGTACTTAATAACTCGAACAAGTTTGGTCCATTAATCGAATAAATTAAAATATGTTATACGTATTTTATAAAAAAAAAGAATTAATTAGTTTCGTTAAAAAAAAATACGAAACAAGTTAATTAACATGATAATGATAAAAATTAACATGATACTGAGAAAAAATCATATTTTTTGCGCCTAGACCAATTTCTAAAATGTCCCATTTTTTTTAGTTATTTCTAAAAATATTTTTAAAATATCTTTGAACAATTACAGACATTATTATTATACTTAAATGAAAAGTTAGATTATGTGACCAAATGTTCCGATTTCCAGAAATTTAGAAAAATTTTAAATATCTAAGTATTCAACAAAAAAATAAAAAGTTTCAACAATCAATTCAATTTGACATCATCATCTTTTGGAGTTACAGCTTGGATTGGGCAGTTCACTTTTTTCTTTCATTCGGATCTATAAATAAAAAAAAAACAATCGAACAAAAATCTGTCTTTTAACTTTAACGGATTTTATGTGGAATCTTAACGCTAAGAAGTAACATAATATTTATATATCAAATATATTACTCGCTACGATTAGATGCTATGAGTCATAGTCTGATGTATGTCGCTGGGTTTGATAATCAGTACGACACAAAGTAAAAAGTTTTTCATTTATAGCAATTTAAGAATATAAAAAGGTGTGATTAACCTATGCCAACTAAGTAAATGGATAAAATTGAAATTACTGTACTTTTATTTAAATTTAATAAAATTTTTTACATGGGACCATCTGTGTAACAGTCCAACGCGCTAACCATTACTCCACAACGCTCCACATAAGAGTTGCCAAATAACAATTTAAAACATAAACAGAATATAGAAATTTTTCTATTAAATTTACAAAAAATGCTTGCTGTAAAACCGATCCTATCCTTCTACAAAGTTAATTATCTTACTTGTCGAAACGTGTTATGCATCAAGTTGAGAGCTTATTTGAATACAACACTAAATTGTGTAATTACTAGGGCAAGGAATTTCATACAACTAAAAAAGTAAAATATTCACTTAAAGTATGCAGTAAAGAATCGAAAATATGAGCTTAAAATATGCATTTATGTCGAAATATGCATAAAAACCAAATATAAGCACTCAAAATACAAAAATATGCACTAAACATCAAAAAAACTATGTACAATTTCTCGATTTTTAAAAATCTATTTATTACCCGAGATTGTTGGTTCAAAAATGAAATCTAATATAAATGTCTAACAAATGACATATAAATGCTTATCAGCAAAAAATAACATCGATGTGGCTAGCAGTAACTAAATTGTTTTGCTTCTAAAATAGCGATTATCCGTCTTGCAGACAATAAAGCAATTAGGAAGACAGCAAATGTGTTTTCCTGAAAGCAATCTTTTGAATCAGTAAATAATGCATACAATGAAGCAGTAAAGAATGCATGTAGTAGAAGTAATGTTGGCAACACACAAAAAAATTACTTTTCATGAATGGATTGCTTCTTAAAGCCCATAAAGAAAACGCTTTTCACTTGCTGAAAAGAGACATACCAAGTGGACCTTTACGAACAAAAATCATGACTTCTGAATATGTTTATGATGCCTGCCAGCACTGCTTATTGGTAAGCTTTCTGGGTATGTTAAGGGTTACAAATCTTTTCTTTTGTTTATTTTTGATAAAAACTTAATATTATTTTTTACAAAATACCCTTTTAAGATCGACATATATGGATCCATACATGAACACACATATCCACATGCATTCATATGCAATGGATATGTGTTTATAAACCATTCTTATATGTTCATATGAGGAATCATAAATGTTCAATTGTAATCTGCATTTTTAACAAAATATGCAAAAAAGTGCAACAACAAATCGATGCCATTTTTTTTTTTGCAAATTCTGTGATTTGAAAAAGTGTTTGGTCAAAATCCATTTTGGGCTACTAACTACAAACATGCATTTGCATGAAATTCATTGCCCTAGTAATTACTTTCAGTTTCGATACACAAAATTCACCCTATTCTGTGGAACTGTGAAAGGAAAATCTTTCTAAATTAAAGAACAAAATTAATATATAACTTTTCTGTTTACTTAAAGGTTCGTCATATCCTAGCAAATGGTTCACTATATTTTCCTCCGTTCGAAGCGGATGAATTTCGACAAGATGTTCATTGGTCAATATATCGTTGTGTGGCAACAAATGCTGTCGGTGCTGTAGTATCGAGGGATGTTATTGTAAAAGCTGGTAAGGGTGCAGCTAAAATAAAAAAAAATATAAATTAATCGATTAATTACTTTTATTAAAAACTGTATATTATCACCGATAAGTCTTTATACCCTCCGTAGTAATAACCCTGCGGGAAATGGATCAGTCAGTGGTATGGTCACGTGACTAGAACTTTGTGTGTATGAACCTGTCCTAGTTTCGTTTCAGCCATATGAAAGTACCGGTACTTTTAACATGGGCTTGTCACAGGAGGTGGCGTTGGAGGCAATCGCTACCTTTGAAGCACCTTGTGACGTGGCGAATAACCTATCCCCATACCGACTGAAATTAATAATCATCGGTACAAGTTAGAATTAGGTAGTGCTAAAGTAGGATCATTTTATGATTAATGTGATATGCAACAGGACCAGTGGGAAAATAATTATCACGTGACGTTAACCTACACGTACGCATCGTAGAACTGGAGAAAAAATGTTGATGGAAAACTAGTCACATATTAAGCGCTATGTGTTCTGTTACAGGGGTAGTTTGACTGGTATTGATTTGTAAATTACCACGTTGTGTTGTACTGTAAGGTGTGCTAAATTTCCCACACGGAACCAGTCACAGAACTTACCCAAAACAGTGTGGCAAAACCTTCTAAAAGGCACAACAATAATCAATTTCAAAATAAGTTTATTTTTTCTATACACAATAAAAAACTATAACATTAAATTTAATATAACAATTTAAATTTGGAAAAGTATTTAAACTATACAAAAAACTAGACAATTACTACCCAGCTGTTTAAATGCCCAAAGAAATTCTCACAAATTGGCAATTACTTACACATAAAAAATCGTTACCAAAAAACTTGTAAAATATTTTAACAAGATATTTCGAAACCAATATTCACACATTTTGAATTTTAATTTATATTCTTGTAAAATGTTTAAAGTTTAATTTATTTAAGATTTCAAGTTGTTAAATTAGTTGTGCAAAAAATCATATTCTGGTGATATATTTCTAGTTTTTTGCTAGCAATGTTTTATGTGTAGTATCGCCAAGAAATACGATCGCCATTCACTCGAAAAGATGCCATAAAATTCGCCCGTAGCCATTTCAAAAATTACCTTTCCAAACGAGTTTTAAAATCGCCATGTGTTACGAGAAATCGCCATATCTGACAACCCTGGTCACCATCGAAACATTTACGTATTCAGTTCTTTTGAACCAGTGCAGTGTTAAGTCTTCATTTCTACTGCCACAAAGTCGGTACAGATAAAATTCCTTCAGTGTTATGTTCGCTTTGCAGCAGTGAAGGGACTGAATCCTTTGGCAATAATTGCCATGTTTTCATCCACTGCTAACGGGTTTGAACCAGTTCAAAGATCAGTAACAACTTTAACTGCAACGGCCCTAGTTGCTTCAGTACACTTTGATGTTATATTACTTTTTCTCCAGTTACATAATATATCTGGTACCAACCAGTGAATGTTATGTCATCATTACTATAGTCACGTGATTGGTCATTTCACTCAAAAATAATACTTTTTGGTACACCACAATTTTGGTTTCACCAGTTTCGTGACGTTCCCCCCAATCATATATTACAGAACTGTCACTTTGGATCAATCGACCCTTAATTCCCCGCAGGAAAATTAAACAAACAATTTCATTACAAAAATATGATTAAACATTTGTGTGTATTAATTATTTTGTTTTCAGTTGTAAATCAGCGATATGAACCAGAAGTACAAAATCCTGGTGGTTTCATTGGCAGTAACGTTTTAATAAAATGTAATATACCCGCCTTTGTGAAAGAGTACGTCACAGTTACATCATGGTTACAGGAACCTAACTTTAATATTTATCCATCACTGGAGGGAGGTAAGTACGAGTTATGGTTTGCCGGTTTGCCGCTCCAATCCATTCCAAAATAAAAATGTTGCAAAATCAAACATCGCAGTTTATGGGGTTCACATGAATGAACTTAATTTAATAAATGTGACCATTTCTTCTTTTCAATTTTCCAAAAAAAAAAACCAAAAAACCAACAACAAAGATGGTAAAAATCATATGCTGCCAACCGGAGAACTACTGGTGTACAACATTACACGCACGGATGCTCTTAAAATTTATCGCTGTCGTACACATCACAAATTGACGCAAGACTCTGTTGTAAGCAGCAATGTGGGTAAAATTCAATTGACCGGTAAGAATTTTCTTTTCTTTTAGTTATTTCAGGCTAAAATTAAAATGAACAAAAAAAAAGAATTAATTTCCCACATAGAAAGATTATATGTAACACACACACACACACACACACACACACACACACATATTACATAGTTAGAACATAAATAAACTTAATTATTTTCTGATGTATATTTCTTGTTTCTATTTAAACTTTTTAATTTGTTAAAGAAATGCGAGAATTGGTGCCACCGATAATGAATGAAAAAGTCGTAAGCATAACATCACGTGTGGGTGATCCAGTGGTGGTGCCATGTGTGGCATATGCAAATCCAAAGCCTGTATATCGGTGAGTATTCCATTTATTTTCATTTTACTTTTTTTTTGTTCCATCATTTTAAGTCCTTTTGCGTTTGTGCTGTTATTCCTTTTTATATTTTTAAATCTCTTCCGTTTGCTGTAATATTTATTAATGAAACGACAAAGTTTAAATGCCTGAGTAAATGATAAAAAAGGGGGAAAATAACAAATTTATATCTGAATGTACGTAAGATATATCATGTAGATAGAAGGAAATATATTGCCAGGGGTCGGAAAGAGGTTATGTTAAATGGTTTATGTAAAGGGTGCTTTTTTATAGAGGTATATAACTTTCAAATGGAATAAAACAAAGACCAATTTTTTTAAATTGACATGGAATTTACTATATTCGAAAGATAATCTTTTGGCAATATAATTTAAATATGACTTCTGGCATATAATCGCCACGGCTGGCTCGGACGTAGTCTAATCTGGAGGACTTTTTCCAACATTTGTGTCCGTATATTTGCAATAACGCGGCTAATGTTGTCCTCCAAGAGGTCAGTCGTTTCGGGCTTATCGGTGTAGACTAGCGACTTCACATATCCCCACAGAAAATAGTCCAGCGGTGTTAAATCGCACGATCTTGGAGGCCAGTTCAAGGGTCCAAAACGTGAAACTATGTGGTTACCAAACGTTTTCTACAACAAATCAATTGTGGCACGAGCTGTGTGACATGTTGCGCCGTCTTGTTGAAACCACAGCTCCTACACATCATGGTTGTTCAATTAATGAACGACAAAGTCAGTAATCATGACTCAATAGTGTCAACATTAACGGATATACTGATTGGGGTATTCCTCTACGCTACTCTCGAGCGCGAGCTATACAGCAGGAATGACTTCTTCTGTACGCACTGTACGACATCTCTGTGGATGCATGTTATCATTTAGAGTAAACGTGGTGCGAAAACGTTCCATAGTTAATCGAATTAATTGCTCTGATGGAGGATTATGTTGACCGTAAAATGTACGTAGTGCGCTATACGTGTTTCGAACAGAACCATGATTTTCAAAATAAATTTGGACAATTTGAAAGCGTTGTTTAAACGCCAGTCTATTCATGTTGAAATGCCAAACCAAGCTAAACATAAATCACTTGACAGCTTTCAAAATGGCCGCCAGTTTAAAAAGTATTGCCAACTTAAAGTTCTATACCTGTATAAAAATCACCCTTTATTACTATGTTCAGAGTTTTTATATTTTTAAAGCGTATAAGATGTGCTGGAATTTATTTTGAGTATGTATTGCATTTTGTATATTTATCTACATATATACAAGCCATACTAGGGATTTTTCTTTTGCATTGAAATTTCCATTCAATTGTAATAAAATTTTTTGGCATTGGCATTTGTCCTACTAATGCTAATGAAATCACACTAATGCTTATATTGAGCAAAAAATGCATTTGTTTACAAAAAAAGTGTAGTGTTAATTTCTTTGCTCGGACATGACGTTTTGTCACCTGCTGTTTTATAAAAATTAATCTCTCGCGGTCTTTCCCATACATAGCGTATTTGTATTATGAGGGTTACTTAATGCTACTCTAAAGGCCTGATTTCATCGATATTCACCATTAATCTTATCTGTCAATTGTAATTTGTTTCCTTTAATTGATGCATTACTAATGGCAATAAATTTTAATTTCATCAATGAAATTAATGAAATCAAGTTAATGAAATTCATTATCGTTAATTCAAAAAATGCTAATGAAAATAATTTCATTACAATTGTTATCAATAAAATTGTAATGATATCATCAATTAATTAGTCCATTCAATAAATTAGTCCCATGTGTGATACAAATATGTTATTGAAAAGCTTTTCAAAGTTAAAACAAATATGTAAACTTTTGACAACACTTTTCATTAGCAATAGTTCATCGAAATGCACTAATCCGCTAAAAGAAAATCAAATTTTGCATCATTTTAAGTTCGGTCGTGAAAGGGTTAAATGGAATTTGTTACGAAGAACATCATTGACTATTCTATCGATCATTAGTTTCCAAACGAAGAGTTCTGCCAAAAACTATACTTGGTGGAGTTTTTAATACTTTGAGGCATTATCGACAAATTTGAGTGTGAAATTTAAGATTAAAGCCAAAGTTCAGCCGTAAAGGTTGCTTTAGAAAAAATCAGTTGGAAAATGTAGATAAAAACTACTGAAATTATTCAATTAACTACCAAAAAAACTGAATACTTTTGTCGGGTTTTTGAATTTAAATTAATTTTTACCCCACTTGGTAACGCCTAGTTAAACTATGTTCTTTCGCCAACGACCATACCACGCTGAATACATCGGTTCTCGTCCGATCACCGTAATTAAGCAGCGTCGGGCGCGGTTAGTACTTTGATGGGGGACCGCTTGGGAACACCGCGTGTTGTTGGCATCCCAACAATTTTTTGAATTTTTTTCAAAAAAATTAATTGACAATAGAATTTTTTTTATAATATTAAATATTTTTTTTTTTATAAAATTTAACTAATTTTCTTTAAAAAAAATTATTTAAGCAAAAAATTTAACAAAAAAGATACAAAAGCAAAAAATGTATTGCAACTGTTAGTTTTTTACATACAAAACAAAAAATATGAATATGTTTGAATTTTTTTTAAATCTACGATGAATGACAAAATTTTTGATATATTGTTAGCCATATATCAAAAATTTCACATTGAAATATATCACAACATTTTTAGAAAAAATTTGACCATTTCTTACTTAGTGGTCCGATTGCAGTTAAACTTGGAACAGGCGTAAGCGATGTAATATCAAGCTTAAGTTGACCACCCAAAATATGGAACTTTTTGCATGTACAATTTTGAGAACTCGCCATTTTTTTCTTTCTAATCTGAAAGACTAGTAGAGACTAACAAAAAACATACTTCCTAAGATATTCCCATTAGAAAATGTGAATTTCCAAATTTGGTTCAACTCAGCATTGGCTCAGGTTCAACGATTAGCCAGTTTCTTTTTTAAAATATTTGTTATTAAACTAAATAAATTCTTGATTAAATAAAAAAATAATGCAATATCATGTTTCACTCAAAAGATACATTCGTTTAAAGTAGAAATTAAAAAAATAAATCAAATTTTTTACGACTTATTCCACAAAAAGCACCAACAACAGTCTTTTACCTCCAGAGAAATATTTTATTTCTGAACATATAATGTGTGCATACTTTTCTGAACAACAGTTTTATATAAAAGCCCACTCTTCCTAGTCCGTCTAGACATGACAGCAAAAAATGTAAAAATCCAATTTTTCGAATTTTTATTTTTGGGAATTGAGGGATTACTTACAGCAAATCATAAATTCAGAAATAAAATTTACATTGCACATTGCTTAAAGGTTTATTTAAGTCCAAAAACTAATTGCATTATATATATTAATAAATATTTTATTGAATAGTGAAAATTTACATTTTAACAAAAAACTGATATTTTTACCTTTTTATTAGGCTTACCCCAGTTTTTGTTCTATCAAGTGTGCTAAATGCGATTCTTTTTAAAACTACCGTAGTATACAGTTATTTTTCTTTCCACCGACACCAAACCCTTATATGATTAGTTTATAAACTTCTTAACAGGAAATTTTCAGAAGTTACCTTCTATGAAAATAGTTCTTATATTTCTTCGCAGGTCGAAATTGAGAACCGTACAAAAATAATAGAACTCGCAAACCACTGCCTTTTTTTGTTAAACCCACCATGCTAAACTACCAATTGCACACTTAGAGTACTTTGTAGATAAACCCCACTGCAAATGTAGTTAAAAACAAAAGAAATATCACTTAAAGAAAGGACAACTTACATTTCATTAAATTGAACTAACATTGTCATTTGTTTACTTTTCAAAAATTGAGCCACAAATGTAGTAAAAATAAAGTAGTAAAAATAAACTAACATTTATTTATTTTATTTGTTAAATAACAAAAAAAAAACTACTGTAAAAAATGAATGTTAAATCATAAAACAGTCATGTGATGTGGTTTGTTTTTTCAAATGAACTACAAGATAAGTAAAACAATTTAATTTGTTCTACAAATGACTAACATTTACATTAAAAATAAAGAAACTGTATAACAACCCAAACAACTACATATTTTTAAAGCAGAATTTCCCAAGTATACCAGACAAGCACTATTGTTGTTTACAAAGCATGTGGTTTGCCAGTACCACCAGCAAAATTCTTCCCCAATATTGTTTTTACCAATATGACAAACAATTAGAAGCATTCTCTTTTTTCTATATAAATATTATTATACTTCACACATTTAAATATGATGTAAATGAGTAAGACGGAACTGTATTGTTGCTTTTTAAATGTGTTTTATTATACATATTTCTTAAAACTAATTAAATTTAAGGTGCTTTTAAAATCACCAAATTTTTTGAACTTCCAACGTTATGCCAACGGTGGTATGTTCTCGGACACCAACGGTTAGCCACTGTTATCAAGCAGGACAATACTGTCAAGATTGTTAATCCTACGCTCGACCAACGCATAACCGACGTTCGCCAAAGCTTTTCCAACACTGTGCCGATTATATTTTTCTGCTTGGTTTATTAAGAGTGTTTGTAGTCATTTTGAATTAAGAATCATAATAAGAAATATTTGTATAAGAAGTAACTTTTGCAGATTTTCTGTGAAACATGCCATATAACTGTTTGGTATCGATATTATGTCGCTTATGCCTGTTCCAAATTTCATTGACTGGGTAAGGAATGACCGAATTATTTCCAAAAAAAAATTTTTTTTTCTTCAAAAAGCTTTTTATTCAATACAAAAATATAGGAGATAATAGAAAATTTTGTAAAAAACACTCTAACTAACTAAAATTAAATATTTATAAGTTTTAAAAAATTTTAATTTTTATTAACCTAAAGTCGAAACTTTATCTCTATTTAGCGATCTTAAGATGCAAACTTTTGTTCATAGATTTTTGGTTATTTACACTTTGAACTTGTAGTCACATTGACTGGGTCTTGAAGGGGTAGAAAATTCCGACGTTTAGAATTTTAAAATCCCTATTGCCCAGGTAATAAAATTGTCACCCTAATGTGTAGGCAAGCATATATTATATATGTATGTACGTCGGTATCGCATTCTTTCGTTTATTTTGCTGCCATATAGTTTAAAGTTGAAGCTTAAAAATAATTATGCAGAACGATGGCTCCTTGAAAAAATAAGCACAAACAGTTTTAAGCAGCACAGACCATAAATATTGTGAAATTTTATGTGAATGAAACATACAAACCAACTAAGGAATAAAAAAGTCATTGTGGGTGAAGGGTGAAACTTGAGAGGAGGTGGGTGCTGGGTAGGCATCATGTAAGGTAAACACAATGTCCTCTACTCAACATATACTTGAGCATTCACTGTGAAATGTACCATTTATATATTAAGTATGATTACGATTACACACATACACGCATAGACTATGTTTATACTATATATATATATGTTAGGGCGGCTCGTAATATTGGATTATTTTAATTATCTTACCTAAGCTAAATATTGTAAAGTTTATTGTAGCTTAGGTAAGAAGAGCCAGCCGCCAATATGACCAGCGGCGGAAAGGAATTTGCTACAAATTATAAAGTAGTAAACTTTTTGCAAGTTGCAAAAGTCTAAAAGGATTAATAACGTTAAAGCAAACCCGTATTTGACGGTAATTATTTCTGCAAATATTTCGGATTTTAATGAAGTTTTAAAATCAACCGGATCAGTTCAGATATAAATTTATACCGCTTTATAATATCGGATTAAATTATATCGCGCTATTAGTCGTATGTAATTTAATCTGATATTCTCAAATTAAAACTAAACTAATGCAAACTTATATAATTATATAGGCCCATTTCTCGGATAAAACTGTATTAAAACTCATATTAAATTTCATATGATTATATAAAGCATCATATTAATTGTTTTTAATCGGTTTATTAGAAGTCAAACGCTTCTGTGTCCACTATGGTTATAAGTTTTGCCTTTTTTGCAATTACCATATTTTAGCTATCCAAGCCGTATATCCATAAAAATATACAGTAACGCAATTTTTTTCCGCATAATCATCTTTGAAGTTTGACACAACTTAAAGGACATAAAGTTTCCAAATTTGACGTGTTTCGCGGATTTTGATATAACAGAGTAAAACGTTGTTTCGCGATATACATAGATATCTAAATTCGCTAAATAACGATCACAATAAGTAAAATGTTATTTAAAATATGTTGTACAGTACTGTTGGTCAACTAGTACAATTTACATGTTAAAAACTTAAAAAAGATGTATTTTAAGGAAATTCACTTTATGCTCCCGCATAAAAATGACCTGAAAAAGCGATTTCTATTATTATGGTTTTCTATTATTATATAATGGGCAAGAATGTATTGCAGATTACTTCCTTCTAGGTAAAAACTTAGCAAACAAAAAAGCTGTAACCCTAGTGTGTACATACTTTTTATAAGTTTTCCCGGGCTACAAAAAATAAATACAAAAAATAAATACATAAAATAAAAAATCGAAAAAGCAAAAAATTCTAGCTACGTGCCTGGTCATTTGTACTTGTGCGACCACAACGAAAGTCAGTAAACTATTTTTTTCCATGGCATCAACAATCTCACGCACTTTTACTCTTCGATCGTTTAGTTAAACAAATTCATCATTTCAGTATGTAAAAAACAACTGAAGATATATCGTCACTTAAACTCCAAAAGGCCGTAACTAACAAAAAATTCGAAATTTACTTTTGATTGATTTCGGTGTAGTTAACCAAAATACACCTTCCCACAAAATTGTACTCGTTTACATCCAAAAACACCAATTTTATTAACGAAAATGAAAAGTAACTGCAATTTTAATGTATTTATTAACCATAAAGTCGTGTAGTTCAGTTTTTTCCTTTTTATGTAATGATTTCTGTTTAACAAACTATGTTTAACAAATTTAATTTTATTTTCTCGAATAAATAAATACTTTTTTAAATTTTTCTCGAAAAAATTTTAAATATCAAAAATGCATTTTGTTTAAAAAATACTCAAAATAATTATGTAAAATACATAATTTGACTAAAACTGTTTTAATTATTGTCGAAAAGCAGTATTTCTTATCTTAAGCGTTTGTTTTATTTTTTGCATACAGTTTTTTATTAGAGTTATGGCTTTTTTAAAAACTATAAACGGATTGTTAAAAACTAGTTATTATTTTTCCATGATTTTTTTCTTCTCAGAAACAAATCCGTTTTTGTTTCTTAAGCATATTTCTAAAATGTTGTTCAAGTAATTTTTTATTTATAATATTTTTTTGTCTCTTCTGAAAAAACCTAAAAAGTATAGTTACGGCTTTTTGGATTTTAGGTGACGATATGCAGAAACTGATATAAATAAATTTACGTCGTTTTCTTTTGAATTTTGGGAAGATCCAATTGTAATACGAACATTATTATCTACACCATCTCAAGTTGGATATAACTAAGCTTCACAAGTTAACACCTAAATAATCCTAGTTACACCATTTTTAATTTGATTGTAAGAACTAAAAATGAAAAAATTCACTTGCTCAAAGAATAAAAAACCTTAACAACACAATTTTGAAATTGCATAAAATTAAACAACAACACCATTTCTGAATTTATTTGAAAAAAGTTAAAACAAACATATTTATGCCAATTCTAGTGCAATTTTGAAAATAACTACACAATTTCGAGAATTTTATTGCGAACATGTTTTGGCAAAACTGTTTCTAGTATTCTAACTCATCACGACGATTTAACACTTTTTTAAAACATAAGCTAATAATCATAGTTAAAACCATTTTTTCAAACGATTTTTTAAATGGAAAAAGTATTTTAAAAATTTCTAAAATCTAATTGTAAATTTAGTTGAAAATGTTGTAAGTACAAACTTTTGAATTTCAATGAATATTAAAATAAAACTAGACAAGGACCAACCTTTGAATTTTTTGAAATAAACTTGTTAATTGTGCAGTCAGGTTTCATCATCACGATCCCTTGTTTATTGTAATACTTAAAAATACTATTTTAAATTCTTGGATTTTAATATGATCTGGGGTTAAGATGTTTCGTTTTCTTAAAGTATCTTCATACACTCAACTGGTAATGGTGTATTTAAAATTGACATCTACTTTGACATTGAGTGAGTTTAAATGGCAATGGTGCATATCTACTATAAACTCGTAAAGGGTGTAGCTGATTTGTATTTTAATGGAAATGGATTAAATTCAATTAGAAATAGTGTTGCTATGTTTCATGGATAGGTTTTAATCTTATTGGAAATGGTATACCTTGCTTTATATACTTTATTTTAGCCGCAACTTTAAAATGTCTTCTAATATACTTGTAAATGGTGTTGTCGAATTAAACCATATGGTTGCTTAGTTAATATTGTGAATAGAAGTTGAAACGGCGTATTTAACGAATTTCGAAATACGATCAGAAATTCAAGGATTGTATTAGAAATGTTGTAGTTAAATTAGTCTTGAAATTCAACTGCAAATGGTGTAGACAACATGGATGATTGAATTTCGGAATTATTTTATTATTTATTTTTCTTTACTTAAGAGGTTCAACTAAAAATAGTGTAGCTAAAAAATGTTTGAAATACTGTAATTCACGCAATTAAAATGAAAAAATTTGTTTATAAGACTTTTGTCTATTATTTAATTATAACTAGAAAGTGCGTTTGAAAATTTCTGAAAAAAGTTTAGAAATGGTGTAGCTAAGTTTTATCATAAGTTTAACTCGCCATGTTATGGTATAATACTGTAAATGGTGTTGTTTAAAATTTCGAAATACAATTTGAAATTATCGGAATTTAATTGAAAATGGTGTAGTGAAGTTTCATTTACTAAATTTTTGAAATAAGTTTATTAACTTAATTTTAGAAACACAATAAAGTAAACTTGGTGAGTTTCATATTAGTATTATATTTCCATGCTAAGCTTTCGTAATATAATGGAAGGTAAATTCAAGGAATCTAACTTGAAAGGGTGTCGTTTTTTTTTTTTTTTAACAACTTGAAATGGTGTAATTAATTTATATTTATTTTGTGTAAGAAGAAGTATTGGAAATATTGTAATTAGTTTCCTTAATTCGAAAATAATTTAAATATATAAGTTGGAAGCGAGCTGGTTTTGCAGCACAATTTAACTTTGTTTGCGAGCTGCTCAATTTAAAAAGTTCTATTAAATTTTGTTAACGGGATGCTCGATTAAAAAAAGCTCTATTAAATTTTTCAACAAGCCTTTTCATTTTGAAAAGCTCTTTGTTTATTTTTCTTACAAGACTTTTTGATTAGAGCAGATCGTTAAAGTTTAGCTTGCAAGCTTTATTAAAAAATGTAAGTACTTTTGGCTATGTCGCGAGCTTTCTCCTTCCCTGTTTAATAATTAGTGAAATCGAATAATTCCCGACACAACTTTTTTTGAATCAAGTCATCTTTTAAAAAGTCGTCAGATTCTGTGTAGAAAATCTTAGCGAAGTCTGAAAATTATAAATTACAAAAAAAGTAGAATTTTTCAAAAAAAAAAAAAAAATATCGTAAATTTCGCACAAAAAAATATGCTCAACTGTCCAGAACTCAGGTCAATAAAATAATATTAAGATTATTTTTAAATTATTGATGAAGGCATCAAAACAAGTTCCCAATACTGTCACTTTTTTGGAATTGTTCTGCTCCTATCAATTAGGGCACTAAAGATTCCAAAATCCTCTATTAAGAACTTCTTGCTCAGATTTCATTTATAAGCGAAATAATGAACAGATCGCTTCAATATTTTGCTCACATAATCTGACAACATGCTTAAAGGTAACATGAAAAGAAAGAAGTTCAGTACACAAAAGCTGTTGTAAATGAAAATGTGTGTCGAGTGGTTTTCGATCTCACTCCTTATTATTAGAAGGTGATTATTTAATCTGTAGCTGATTTTAAACGAATACTTCTTGCAATTTTTCTTATCATTTTGAAATCTGCCAAGGCTCGGACCATGGTGTGCGCGAGATCTCCACTTTATGGGTACGAGGTCTGTCGGTCGGTAAGAGTGGGCAAGTAAGAGGCCGGGTTATGCGTATAAAAAAATTTCTCCACATTGAGAAAAATCCATATAACTTTCTAAAAACTAAAAAAACAGCCGTACAATGAGAGATTAGTGTTTTCCAAATACTGTCAAATTATGTATGTATGTATGTAGTTTCGATGGATGTCTCTTCAAGTAAAGACAACAAAACAATTTACCACAGATACACCTTCTAGGGTTCGCAACCTCCTGCAATAAAAGCGAACTTCAATGGATATGCAAAAAAAAAAAAAAAAAACAAAAACTACACACTCAAACCTATTAAGAATCTTACCAACAATCAAAAAGCAAAAAATATGGTATAAAAAATATATAAAGATAAAAAAGAACTTAAACGGAAAACCATCAAATAATGTTGAACAAAAAAATATTTAGAGTATTTGGTCATATCGAATTTTAACAGCCATACACCGCACAGTGGGTTCGATGATACTCAGAATGTCGATTCATTCAGGGAAGCCGTAGTTTTAAACTTAAACATTTTTTATTGATTATTATCATAAATACATAAAAAAACAGCACTTGTTTTAACCTGTTAGGCGCTCTTTGTTTTTTTTTACAACTCAGCTGTAACTTTGAAACGAAAAGCGATAAATTAACAAGTAAAATTGTAAATTAGAGCGTACTTAATGTGTTATTAAAAAATTTAAAGAATTACTTTATAATATGTACTCATATTAGTATAAATTTAATTTAAATTCCAATTTTTGTATTTCCCTTAATCCCATAAATGTACATATTTATTTCAAAAAAGTCACAAAAGAAATACATATTTTACTTTTTTTGTTTGTTGATAAAGCATAAAAACACAATAAAAAAAAAATTGAAGAATACATTTTTATAACCTATTAGGCGCATTTTTTATTGTTTTTCTGAAAAATATCTTTGTTCACAATTTTGGCTGTAACCTTAGAACGAAAAGCGATAAAATAATAAATCAAATTGGAAATTAGAGCGTACTTAATGTGTTATAAAAAAAAAATTATATGTTATATTTATTTATATTAGCATTTATGGGATTTTCACTAAATCCCATAAATGCACAAATTTATATGAAAGAAGTCACTTCAGACAATATTATAATTGAAGTGCTTATTGTAAAAACTTGATAAGCCGTAAATTCACTGCCTTGTGGTTTTCCGTTGTTTTCTAGACATGAGTTAATACATATTTGTTAGAAGTCTTACTTAACTTTGTAATATCTGTAGTATAAACGTTATAATCCTTTGGTGTCGGTAACGACTTCGCTCGCTTTGTTTCGAGCTTTCTCAGAGATCGCACTAGACGCGTTGTTATAGATGGGGTCTCATCCGACGAGTTTCAGCTAAATTCAGGGGTACCTCAGGGTTCCGTTCTTTCTCCTTCCCTATTTCTTATTTTTCTAAATGACCTTCTTGTTCAAACTTTCAACCCTATTTACTCTTTTGCAGATGACAGCAACATTTGTCATTCATTTTCCTTCGATCGTAGGCCAAGCCTTGAGCAGATTGGGGGCAAAAGGCAGAATAATGATACACTCAATTATGATCTTTCTACAATCTCTGAGTGGGGTCGTGCGAATTTGGTAGAATTTAATGCGCACAAGACCCAATGTTGTATGTTAACCCATAGGTCTGTGGATTTAACGCTGTCACCTGTTCAATTGGGTGGTATTAATATTGAAGAATCGGATACTCTTGATCTTCTGGGCATGAGGATTCAGTCTGATGTCCGTTGGAATAAGCACGTTTTCCAGGTGTCGAAAGAAGCATTCATGTGTCTCGGTTTCCTGAGACGGTGTAAGAAGTACTTCACTCCTTCCGATTTACTTAATATTTATACCACCTATATCCGACCGAAAATGGAATACAACTCCCATATATGGGCAGGGGCTTCAAAGTCTATTTTGGAGCTTCTGGACCGTGTGCAAAGGAGGGCGTCGGCGCTCATCAATGACGAGAGGGTATCAAGCTCTATTGACTCATTGGAGCATCATCGGAATGTGGATTGTGTAACATTGTTCTATCGATATTACCATGGAAATTGTTCTGCTGAGATAAGTGAACTTATCCCCAGGGCCCGTATTTTCATTCGAAACACTCGCTTATCTAGCAGAGCTCATCCGTTTGTAGTCGATTGTCCAGTGAACCGCACAACGCATTACAGGGAAAATTCGTTCATCAGCCGTACTAGCCGTATGTGGAATAAACTCCCCGCGGAGGTCTTCCCTGTCACTTACAATGTAGCGAAATTCAAATCAAATATTCACAAACACTTTCCTCCTCCCCATAACCTAATTTCCTGATATCAACACAATGTATTGCATTATAGGGGGCATCACCTTAGTGTTGGTCTAACGAAAAAAAAAAAAATGCTAAAATAAACGAAAAATGAAATGTGACTTATCAAGTTTTTACAATAAGACCTTAAATTTTTTATTGATGAATAATCCATAAAGACATAAAAAACACTGCATTTTAGAAAAAAATTGGGAAAAAAAATAATAAAATATATTAAAATAATTGTGTTTTTCTGCATTATCAAATTCATCGTAAGTATCCGTATTATCATAATCTTCATTATCTTTAACCTCATTATCATAATCTGCAACATCAATATCATCATCATTATCTTCATCGCTATTATCATCATATTCTTTATCACTATCTTCACTATCATAATCTTCATCATAATTTTCATCAGAAATATTTGGCAAAACTTACAACTCTAATTCCGAAGTTGGTAAATTATATATTTTTTTCTCTTATATTTCTTGCTCATGCTAGATATAAATGGTTCGGAACTTGGAAAATATCTGCATTGGACTTTTGCCGGATGCATTTACTTGCAAAATGTTATCTATAATTTTTAAAATCTTTGTTTCTTGCTTCTTAACTTTCTTCAGACAATTCTCCAATTGGTAAATGTGCGTGCTGTGCTGTATAATCTCCGGCCCGAGAATAAAAAATGTATGCAAAGTGGGAGGTATGCAAAAAAAAAACGGATATTTTTCAACGAAGTATCTAGCTGTGCTGTGATCAACTCTATGACAATTTTCCAAGTGAATCTCATGACCATTTGTGGTAGTGATTTAATTGCAATTTAATCACTAGAATTTTGCTAAATGTATTAAAAACATGTTTAACCTACTGTAAATTGTGCGTGACAAAATTTTGTGTAAGCGAGCTTAAGTGATCGGAATCACTCGATGAATCCACCTCTAGAAAAAAGTATTTACTATATACTAAAATACCTGCAGTTGAAGATTTCATCATAAAAGTTTTACTTTTAAAAGATTTAAAAATTCTTTGAATCGCAAAGAATTTAAATTTTTTCAAATTTTCCAAAAACAGCAACAATTTTCTAATTTTGAGAGCTCACTGCAAAAAAAAGGGAAACAACTTAGTGGATTTTTGTCAAAACAACTATTTTTAACCGATATCAAATTTAATTATAAAAACTTGATTTTTAAATTTTAATTAAACGCCACTTTGACATCATTTGCACCCACAGTGCACCGCCCTAATTTTAGGGTAAACTAACTTGTTCCCAAGCACTTTTCAGTAATCAGGTTTCAATAAGTATCTTTTGTTCATATGATGTAAGTGTATTTGAGTGATATTTGAGAAAAAAAAGAGCATGATTTTAAAACAATTCCCTTTCTTCTGCACATTTACAACCCACAATCTACGTTAGTATTCCCAAGTACAATAGAATCGTGTTGATGACCAACCAAATGTTGTAAAAAATTCAATTATGCGAAACACTTTACTGTAGTTATTCCATCTATAATATTATTACACCAACCAAAAAGGGTTTAGGTGCTGGAAATTCAGTTATTGATTTGAAGTTAGTCGGAAATTATGTTCGTTGAACTGGAATAATTCTTTTTCTTTGGTTTAAAATACACTAAACGTAATACCTACCTGATTAAATTTTTTAAAAAATTCTAATAGAATTTTAAGACACGTAAAGCATACTACACTCAGGCAAAAAAGTTAGTAGGAAAATCTGTAAAAGGTTTTAAATTCCACTTTACTACTTTTTTTTACTAATTTTTAGTACAATATATTTTATTAGTACAATAGTATTGTTTGTTATTCTTATTTCACAAATTGCTGATTTTTTTTACTAATTTTTTTGTTGATTTCAGCGAAACATTTTACTAATTTTTTAAAACCATATGCAAAAATTAGCAAAAAATTTTGTTAACTTTTACAAATTTTTGTATATAAGAAAATTTTGTTAGAAATATTTAAAACCTATACTTACAAAACAAAGAGGCCTATAAAAATAAAGCTTAGCTACACTCAGGGAAAAAAGTTACATCATATTGAAGAAAATTTTTCATAAATGAAGTTTTCATAATTGCAACAAAAGTTATATAAAAATAGAACCCAAACATTTTATAGATCATTTCATAAAAATAATACAGAATATTATATAGAATAAAACTTTTAAAATCGCGAGGTCTCAGAAATGGTGCTCTTATAAAAAAAGTAGAAGCTCAATTTTTGTAGATAATTTTATGATCTACAATTTTTGAATGTCTCTGTCTCTGTCTCTGTCTCTGTCTCTGTTTTTTTTTTTTTTTTTAAAGAGATAAAACTTGCCGTTTACGAGAAAAATGTATCAAAATTAAGCTCTGTCGGAATTGTTGTTATATGAAATGTCTATTTTGACCGGATTACATTCAGTCATTCGTCTCATTTAGGATGTCTTGAGGAATATCTTAATTATATAATAGTAAACGTTGCAAAGCTATTGATGATATAAATCAGAAAGTCTTGCAGCAACATTTTTTTACATCATTATCAGCAATTAGTCCAAAATACAGAGGTTTGGCCTCCAGCAACTTATTTTAAGTTACGATTTAAAAAGTGTTGCCCTTAGATGCCCCTATTAGTATCGAACCTTTGAACGATAGAGTTGCTGTAAGGATTTTGAGCATTTTATTGTCATACCTGTTGCTCTAAATCCAAGCAGAAAATAGGAAGCAGTAAAATCCGTTTACTGCATCCTTACTGCTTCTTCTACTGCTTCGTAAGACTCGTAGGCCGAAATTGAAGGCCAATTTTCATTGATTGTTTACATCGCTTTTTGTTGTGATTACCAAAAAATAATAAAATGAGCAATAACTTTTAATCCCTTTCTTAGTATTTTAGCGAATTTTGATTAAAATTTGGTAAAATTTCTATTAAAAACATGTTGCTCGAATGAAAATTAAATATATATATTTTAAATATTATAAGTGAAGTTTATATAAAAAAATAAAAAACTTGAAATTTGGCTTATTGAAGCGCAATAACATAAACGTTCCCAACAGGAAATGGGAAGCAGTAAAACGTTTACAGCTTCCTTACTGCTTCGTAGGATGCATGCTATCTTAAAAAGCAGAAAGTAATGAAATATTATTAATTTTTTAAATCGCTGTTTGTTATGATTTCCAAAAAGTAATGAAATTAGCAATAAGTCTTCAACACACCTATTATTTTAGCGAAGCCCTAAGTAAAAGCGCAGAATCCATGACATTTAGGTGCTCGAAACAATATTTTTAATGCTTTATAATTTGCTCTTCCGCCATGCGATGTTTTGTCAAAATTTAATTTTCATGATAAGACGAATTACTAAGTAAAAGCTCGGAATCCATGACATTTAGGTGCTCGAAACAAGTGCTGCCAGGCGAGATATCTCGAACAAAAATCATGGCATTTATCACTGCTTTCCGAAGCGCCTCAGGCGTAAATCTTAATCACGAAACTGCTTCCATGGATGCAGGAACTACCACCTTGATGGCACTTCTGAGCATATGGCTGAAATCAGTGCTGTCAACTTTTTGAGAGTAAGAAGCATACCAAAAATCTTAAAACGCGTAAAAAAGCGTAGTTTTCGGTTGAGAGAGCGTAAAAAAGCACAGCACTTTTTTCATCGTTAGATGAAAATTTTGTAAGAATTTGATAAAAAGTTCCGGAATTTAATCAATGTAACAGGCGCGGATTAGGGTGTGGGGGGGGGGGGGAGGTAACTAAGAGTATTTTTAATTAATTTTTAATCTTTTTCACATTTTTGTACTGACAAGTATCATATTTGGGGTGGGCGGAATTCCCCCACTACAAAAACTTCCGAAAAATGTACAAATTTTCGTTTATTTTACGAAAAAATTTGTTATTTTGACATTTTTTTCGTAATTTACAAATGGATTATTATCAGTGCATAAATAGCTAAATAGTGCTAAAAGCACCAAGTTGACATTACTGGCGGAAATGTGTTTCGTGAAGTGAACTAATATTGTCCATGTGACAACATTATGTAGGACTGATCCAAGGGGCATGTACACGATTTGAAAGGGAATCCAACTTATTATTGCTGTGGTCATCACATGAAGTGATCTTGACACAAGGCAATTCTAAGTAGATAGCTTTCAACGAACGATTTGAATATTCTGCATCTTACCCAGATTCAGATGTCAAAAAATGCTTTTACAGTTGCTAAAAGACACCTTCTCTAGGTATATAAAAGTACGCAAAAAAAAAATAGTTCAAAAGTCTCTTAAACGGGTTCGTATTTGAACTAATTTTCGGCTTACAATTTAGTAATTCCTGATTCTCACATTTACAAATTGTGCTAGTTAATTAAAACCACAATTGTTTTCAAAACGTTATTTTTTGTGTCTTCGCTATCAGCCTCCCTTGTATATGGCGTTATTTTCTCATATTTTTTATTCAGAAAATAGGCTATATCTACACTCAGGGAACTTCTGCTTTAAAATTATGTAGTTGTTTATGTTGTAATACAGTTGCTTTATTTTTAATGTAAATGTCAGTTATCTGTAGAACAAATTAATCTTAACTAGTTCATTTAAAAAAAACAAACCACATCAAATGACTGCTTTATGCTTTGACATTCATTTTTACAGTTGTTTTTTTTTTGTTTAAAAAATAAAAAAGTAAATCTTTGCTTATATTTTACTAACATATGTGGTTCATTTTTACTACAATTGTGGTTAATTTTTTGTACAGTAAAAAACAAACGACAATGTTATTTGAATTTACTGAAATGTAAGTCGTCCTTTCTTTAAGTGAAATTTCGTTTGTTTTTAACTACATTTGCAGTGGTCTTTACCTACATAGTAAGAGCTATAGAGGAAAATGGACGAAAACTCGTTGATCCGTACCGATTAAGTACTCTTTATTGAATATGGATTGAGTATGGATCTGCCTCTGGAGAGATCCGAAAAGACCTTTTTAGCAGATTCAGCTTAAAACTTTTTGTTTAAGCTAAATTTAGCAGACAGTGACTCGCAACTTCATTAAAGATTCTGGTGGCGCAAATTCGGGTACATACCGAAACATAAAGTGCCAACCGAATTGAAAAGTATATTTTGTTGCTACAACCAATAAATTCGTTTAGAATAACCATAAGAATCTAAATGTTATTTCTAAATATTTTGGGTGTGGCAACTAAAATTAAGTAATTTGTGTTATGTGAATTTTGTTTCAAAAATGAATATTCAGTTGGACCATCCCATTTCAGTTGCAGTAGCCGAATTTTATTTGGCAAATGACAAACTTTTCCCGATGTGTACAGACTTTTTTAAATTTTCGACTTTTTTCATATTTAAAACGCCTTCCATACCAAGTTTGATTAAAATTAAAGGTGTCGAGGTCGATTTTTTATGGAACGAGTTAGTTCGATTATATAGCTCAAAAAAACGCCATACACTCGCAATATTATGTAGTTAACTGTTTGCAGTTTATTAAAACCATTTTTAGTTAAGTTAAGTGAAAAAAAAGAAAACAAAATGTTTCTATTTGTTCAAAACAAAATTATTCAAAAATTTAATTTTCGATTTGAAAAAATGGCGCTCAAACAAAAAAGTTTAAGATAAAGTATTACAGCCATTTTAGTAGATTTTAGAACATTCAAGGGGAAAAGAAAAATTGGCAAAATGGTTTTCAAATGAAAGAAAATCACAAAAATGGCATAAAACATTTTAGTTGCTATCGTACCGCATTATCCAGGGATTATCAGGGGAACTATCATTTTTTTGGTTTATTTTTAGAAGAAAGGACATCATGAGTCAAACAAAATCCAATTTTAATTGAAAATTAGTAGATTAATGGTAACAACTTATAAATTCAGTTAGCACAACGATATTGACATTAGATTTTTGAATATTTTAAGTGTTGCAAATAAAATTCAGTTGAATTAACCGAACTTTGTTGTGAAACCTAATGTTAAGTGGCGCCAACCATCCGTAACTCGTACCAAGGGAATTTGAGTCGTAGTAACCGAATTTCAGTTGGCAAATAGCTAAATTTTTCTCTGTGTGTACAGGTACAAATGCAATGTAAATTCTAATAAGAAAACAATTAACTATATGTTGTGTTTAAATATTAGTATAAATGCCGGATTCCCAATTCATTCGCAGTAATGGTAATATTAGCAGCTTGACTGCCAACCCTGCCAAATAAAAATCTTTAAGATTTAAATATGTTGGTTAAACGTGTAAGAAAAAAAAAAGAACTCATATTGTTCGCGTAATCAATTAACATCACCGGTTTTCTGTGGATGGTGGATTAAAATGAGGCTGAAGATGACCTAGTCGCTAAGGTCGAAGGTGCGGCAGTCACTCTAGCGCTGATCCCCACAAGATTTGTTTCATCTTCTCTTACAGTTATTAACAATTAGTGTTTTGTATTTGTAATAGTAACATTTTAATTATGATCTCAAACCTGACAAATTCAAAAATCAAAATTTCCTTTGGTTTGAGTACGCACACTTTCGTGTTTCCCTGAGGGGCCTATGGTACACCGGCGCCACTAACTTTTAGTTTCGCTTTCTTTATTTCGGAAATGGTCATGTATTTCGTTTTTTTAAGTTTCGTGTGGCACAAATGTGCACCACTTTAGCGCAAAATTTTTTAAGTATATAAGCGGAATCGTGATTTTTTGTTTGCTTTTAAATAACAAATGCGAACATGCTGCTGGTTTGATTGAAAATTCCACAGCTTCTGTTGGTTTTTTATTTTAAAATTTTAGATCTAAAATATTATCCAAGATATCTCAAATTCAACTTTTTTTTTTGCTTTTAGAAAAGCTTGTGATCAGTTCAAATCATGGTTGGCAAACACTAATTCTAAAATGACGATAAAGTTTCAATACTGTTTCAAGGAAATCTATTTAACTTTAAAGCAACCCTAACGAAATAAGTTAAAATACTGATAACCTAAAAATACTCTTAACGAAATAACTTAGAATGCCGTTAAACCTTAAAATACCCTAACGAAAAATTCTAAAATACCGATAACCTTAAAATAACCAAACGAAAAAAATAATTTTTTCTCTCTCAAAACATACCTACTTTAAAATGATCAAAAAAGTACAAAAGAGTCAATTTTGTTACTCATAAATGCATACAAACACATATTCATCCGTTCATTCTATGAATGAGCATTTTTTGACCTCATGTCATCCGACTTTCTTCATATTGTAAACGTTTTTAGATCTTTAACTACCGATTTTATTCAAGTTTTTAATTTTAAAAAAAAATTGCAAATATTTAAAAACTAGAGAACTTTGATGACCTACAGTCCCTAAACTCCCTACTTCAAAAATTAAAAAAGCTTCTGTCTTATTTTACTATCTGTAATCCACAAGTAACATATTTTTTTCTAAAAATGCAGTTTTACTGTTGTTGCTATTTTGGAATGCATTTTGGAATTTTTGATTTTAAAATATACTAAAAAATTACATAAAATAACGTTAACCCTAAAATAGCCTAACGAAATAACGTAAAATAACATTTACCTTAAAATAACCTCACGAAATAACTTAAAATATCGTTAACCTTAAAATACTCTAGCAAAATATTTACAAAATACCGTTATACAATTCCAATAACAGAATGAAACGGCTACAAACCCTGTAGTGCGATTCAGTAACTTTTAAAGATCCGACAATCGCAAAATATATCGACAACTTTTGTTGTTTGCACTAACGATAATGTGATTAACTAAGTACACGTAAACGATAGTCGACCAACTTTATTTTTCTATTTAAAAGTGTAACAACACAAAAATTGTTGTCGTTAAGAAAACAACAACAGCTGACTTTAACAGTAGCGAATATTGTTTAAAATTGTAAATGAAAACAAAATAGTAAATTTTGTTGTTTACTTTTTTAAAACAATTCGATTTACTTTTGTAAAATAATTCTTATGAACTACAGCGGGTATACTTAATTTGTATCTACATATTATTATTACTCATACGCCATCCGACGCAACACATCCTCCCAATATTTATGTAGTTTCTATGAAGTTATCTTAAAAATGTATATTTACTTTACTACTTTATGACCACAGTGTAGTAAGAGAAGAACATATTTGTAAACAAATATTTTACAGTCAAAATTGAGTAAACCTTCTTTTTAAAAATGTAGACGACTACGAGTTTATTTAAAAAAAAGAAATATATAAACTAGAGTTTATCAATAAATAACGTGGTCATTTAAAGACACTTCTTTGAGAAACATATACATTTTTACATCTTCTGTAGGGTATTCGAATCTAACCATCAATTCGTTATGACCTCTTCTCACCTAAAACGTGAAAGGAGTAAAAAATGGAAAACTAACCAACAACCAACCATCAACCACTAAACCTTATGGCAAAGGAAATAAAATGGAATTGATATTAATAAAAATAAGACGAAGAAGCGAAAAAACTATAGAAGAAAATAGTTCGACATCAATTTGCATTGACGCGCAGCTTTTAAAATAATAAAAAAGAACATGGGAAAAATAATTGAAGAAGACTTTTATAGCATTTACCACCGAAGGATACTTGATATGGAAAAATGTTTCCTTTTTGTTGTTGTTAGTATTATTCATCTCTTTTTGCAGTTCAATTCACATTTCACTGTAATTTCGAAGTGATATTAATGCAAGTTTACACCCAAGAGTTGTAATAAAACATTTATATTATACAGGTTTAAATAAAAAAGATGTCTTCAATACGCATTCGGAATGAATGTAACATAAAATATCTTTCATTGTTAGTTAAAGATGAACTGAAATTAGAAGTAAACAGAAAACAGAAAACTTAATACCATTTTGAATTTTAAGACTATGGATTTTTAGTTTAAGCATTTTTGAAATTAACAATGTAAAATTTATCATAAAGTAATTATTTATCAATCACATCAACATCAATAATTTCTTAAATAAGAAATGTTAGTTCAGATATCCCCAACCACGATATATGCATAAATATATCAAACTATTGTCGAAACAACAAAAACTTTCGTTAAATGAAAGTAAAATTTATTTTATTTTACTAAAGTTTTGGTTGTTTTGACATTTTTTCTCATTTTTATGAATATATTATTACACAGGCCTACAAAAAAAATTTTTTTGTTTGGTGCCGCTAATTCTATGTTATAATTTGGTTAATTAGTCCGCAAGACGTCATGGTTAGCTGTCAAAATCTCGAAGCTACGATCGGTCATAACCTAAAAAATGTATTTTATTATACTTAATGTCATTATAGTCAATTAATTTCTTTGATTAAATGATAATATCGATATGCCGTCGTCGAGAAGGTGTTGTGTAGATAATCCAAATACATTTTGTTATATTTGTGGTGAATATGTAGTAAAAAAGTTTAGAAAACCTATAACAGATGCAGTGAAGAAGACATACGTTGATTACTTTAATATCCCTGCGAAATCTCGAAAACTACACGCAGCATTAAAAAAAGTAAGTATCAATTTTATATTAGGGTACCGAACGTACTTGAAATCTGTTTTATTTTTAGCGGCACCAAAATCATTGTAGGCCTGTGTTATCAGAGCGGTAACTACCAAGCAAAATTTTCTATTTCAAAAAAATCGGTTGGAAAACAACTTCTTTTCATTCAAAACCCTTCCCAGCTAAAAATAATTAGGATTTGGTAAGCAGTAACTACATTTGTATGCTTCCAAAATAGCGCTTCGCAGCCTTACATGCAATAAAGCAATTATACCCTCTTTTGAAGCAATGAATAATGCTTACAATGAAGCATACCATGAATCATTTATGTTGCCAACATACAAAAATAACGCTTCTTATTGCCTAAGAACATCGCGAACAAAAATCATGACTTCTGGATTTGCTCTTTGAGCGCTTCGTAATGAAATACTGCCTTCTGGAAGCGATTCTGGGTAAGCACTATTTTTTTGCTGTGTTGTTACTCTGTCGGTTCTAGCTGGTATAGATGATTTCTTTGTATTTTTTTAAATTGTTCGACTTTAAGCAAGCTTTTATAGATTTATCTCTAATTTTATCCTCTACATAGGCTCGTACTGATTTGATCAGTACATGTATTGATTTTGAGTCACGAGTACTGATAAAAAATTCGTGTACTGATGTGTATTAATTTTTAAAATTTGTACTGATTTTAACATTTTCAAAAAATTAATTTTTATTTCCATAGAAAAACTAATGTTTTGATCCATTTAGAATAAGGTTTTCAGAATTTACAATTTTCTAAAACAGGCAGCATCCAGAACCAACAGTGTTTTCTGCATTAATTTTTTTTTAATCTGATGCAAACTGTAAAAAAATCTTTAAAACTAAAAGTATTTATGTAGGAAGCTCATTTAAACTATAAGATTAGTTACAAAAGAAGAGCTTAGAAGCCGAGATATTCAGTTTTTCAGAAACAAATATTGTTTTTAGAAACAAATATTCACGACGAAATATCAAAAATTCGACAGTTTGCACTTACACAGAAATTTTTAACGATTTTCAACTGGAACTCAGTTACTTCGACTGAAGTCAGTTCATGTAAGTACATTTTGGATTTCACAATCAAATTCGGTTAATGCAACTTAAATTAAATTTAGGCCGAGTTCTAATAAAATTAAATAAGTGAAAAAGCTTTAAAATTTTTATGAAACTATTTTTAATGAAAAAAAATAAAATTTTTCAAAAAATTTTATGAAAAAACATTCATCTGATAAAAAGTTTTAATGACGGAATTCCATCGAAACTTCGTTAATTTAATGCAAAAATTCATTAATATCATGCGTATAATTCTTTTAGTGTATAAATTAATTTATAAAGACAAGTTGAGTCGTAAATTCTTTATATAAATTTTAGTAATTTTCACAATTTTGTAGATAAATTTCCACTTAATCTAAGATTTTACTTAGGAAAAGAAAATTCGCTATGTTTTTTATAATTCATCACAAGATTTATATTTTTAAAAAATTGTGTACTGATTGCATGCCATAAATAAATGGTCATCCTACGTCTACACAAGGCTTGGGCAATTTAGGTCTTTCCAAAGATCGCTCTTTACAGTTCAGCTCCTTTCAATGAACTAGTTCGCTCTTCTAGTTCAACTGCTGTTTATCTTAAATTGAGCTGTGCGACACGAAATATTTAAAGTGAATTGAATCAGCTGATGCGAAACAAAATGTGTAAACAAAATGTGTTACTTTCAATTAAATTTACAACACTTTAAAATATATTTAAAATGATTGTTAAATCATAAAATGATACGTAATTATAAAAATTTTAAATTATTTAAAAAAAAATTGAGCTGGCAACATTAAAAAAAACTCAAAAGCAACATAAAGAAAAGAAATATTACTCAAAAGACAAAAAGAACGAAAAGAGCGAAAGACCTAAAAGACCTGATGATTGTGATCCAGTTCACTAGTTCAAAAAAAAGACTAGTTCAACTAAACTAGGTCGTTCACGAACTACACAACTCTAGTCTACACTCATAACACCGTCCAATAGTTGTCTTTACACGTCGACAAATCAATATATACGTGAAATTAAGGACCGTATATAGTTAAACTGCGTTTTCAGGCTTTCGCCATCACGTCAACATTAATTTTTCAAAAAAATAATAAAATGCTTGTACTCATGATATGAACTAAATATTGGTATCAAAGGAAACGTAAGATCCTCTGATTTAAAGAAAATATTGATTATAATTTTCCAAGATCAAAAATGTTCTTAAAAAAAATTAGTAATTCAATATCCTTCGTGAGAAATTTCTCCAAAATTAAATATTTCTAAAGGCCTGATATAATGCCATGTCATGGAAAACTCCAACTTGTTATAGCTTTGCAATCTACTTACCAAGGATTTTCATCATATATGGCTTTGTTTTTAATTTTAGAAAAAATAAAATGCAGTTGAAGTAAATTTTGCATTTTTTTGGTATTTCGCAAATATTAACATTTATTAAAATTTATTTGTTAACAAAAGTCTTATCTCACATAGAGAACATTCACATTTCACTTGCTAAAAATTTAACACATTTTGGCATGAAATTTTCCAATTTTCGCGATATGCTAGACTCCGACTTAAATTTGGATTTCATATGTCGCGATCATAGTAATTATTTTTACTTTTTTTTTATTATTTTTTTATTTTTGATCCAAATAAAATAATAGAACAAGTAGGGTGATTAGGGGGGCATTCGCCACGTTTATTTAAAGCGCTATCTTTACCCAACCAGATTTTTTTTTGGAAAAACCTCTCTAATTTGCTGCTTTTTGTTGTAAAATTAGATTTTATGTTTAATTTCTACGTTAAACGAATGCAGTTTTTGAGTGGAACAAAAATCAAGAATTTATTTAGTCAATAATTTTTTTACCCGGTTAAAAATTAACGTATCGCTCATTTAATTTAAGGCTGTCATAAGACAACAAATGCGATTTTTGAGTTAATGATGCAGATTTATTAGTTATATCATGTATACTTTTCGAGATAGAGGATAACATATTTTATTTTTTCTTTAAAGTGGGTGCAAAGAGAAACTGTGCTACTCACGGGTCTCTCAATAATTAGTGAATTCGCCCACAACTCCCACTAGGAGAAAAATACATTAAAACCCCTATTTATAAAAAACGTGACCAAATAAATAGAGGAAAGGTCGAGTGAGGCAGATATAGATTGACAACATTAAACTCGTTTTCTGCAAAATCGTGTTTTTTTTAGTTATGTCAGTCTTCCAGTAAATGAGCGATATATGTATGTATTTATGGATAAGTCGCTGTTCATATGCGATCAGACATATAAATTTTACATCAATTTTCGTTAATGTACAAATATGGACATGTATGATCATACATGTAAACTTTCTTATTACTTCAATTTTCGTAAATGAACAGACATGAACATATATGGCCCATGTATGAATCATTTATGAACTCATATGAATTATGCATGAAAGCATGTGGACATGTATGATGCATGTGTGCTCATGTATGGATCCATATAGGTCGATTTTTAACATGGTAGTTAAATAACCAATATTTAAAAAATTAAATTGGTCCCGATTTCGTCCCGCTGTTCGATCCAAATTTGGAATTTCACATTTTCAAATGAGAATAAGTCGGGAACTATTGGAGATAACCCACAATTGCTAGCATTTTATTTTTGTTAGCCTCTACTAGCAAAAGAGGCATGGGAAACAAAAACAAAATATTATTAGTTTTAGGAAAATTTATTTTCGTTTAGAATAGATAAACAGGCAGTTAATGTTTAATATTTGAATTTTTTTCGTAAAATTTGCAAATTATTGTAAGTCAACAATTTATAATTTGTATTTATTTATTTTATGGTCGGATCATATAACACAAACATGTGGAAGAATATATGGCATGCTTAGAGGCTTATGGGCTACTCAGCACTTTACTCCACCAAGGATAAGAATGCTGCTGGCAAAAAACATATTTATTACCTACGCTCTTATACTCATCCGAACTTTTTGCAGGCTGTAACATGTATGACACTAGAAAGCTCAACACAACTTTCAACAATATTGCACGATATGTATTTGGCCTGTCTAGATTTGACCATGTATCCCAGTACTCTGTTCGTATACTGGGAATATCCCTTAATGACTACCTAATGTTTAAAAACCTGGTATTTCTTCATAAGATTATTAATACAAGGGAACCTGAATATCTCTTTCATCGTTTGATACCCACAAGATCACCTAGAAACAATGGCTTTAGACAACTTAAGCACCGTGACACAGCGTCTAAAAATCAATTTTTCATTTATACTATCAATCTCTGGAACCATCTTCCAACTGGTATTCAATATATTAGCAACGCAATAAAATTTAAAAAATTACTTATGCAATATTTTTCTTAAACACTTCATTACACATTTCATTATAATTTCATTTTTTGATAAATATATTTTAAATTATTTATTTATTAACTTTTATACATGTATTTTTCATCATAATATAAGAGTATTAACTTTGTATTAGTTCTTTTAATATTTTTTATTTATTTATATTTTTTGTTTTTTTTAAATTTACTTGTTTAATACTTATATTTTATTTTATTTTAAAAATCTTTTAATGCAATTGTACAACACAAATTATAACTAATCAGATTCTAATGCTTTAATTTATAAGATATTGTATCTTGTTGCATTAGAAAGTCAAATATTTAATAAAAATATAAAAATACAAATACAAAGAAAATTAATGGCAATTAAAAATTTCAATTTTCCATTCAAAATATGAATTGAAATGTGAAATCTTCTGATTCTTTTTATAAAAACAATAACTAAAAATTTTGATATCAATAAAAATAACCAGTAAACAATTGAAGTCAGAAAAGAGTTAAAAAAGTGTCCTCCACTAAGAGAGTTATCTTCACTTCAGTGATGAATTTCTTCATAGTTTTAATGAAAATTGTCAGTGAAACTTGCCCATTGAAACTATACAATCTATGAAACTGGTTTCATTAAAGTCAATTTTTATAAAATACTTCATATAATTAATGTAAATATTCATTAAAGGAGTGAATAATTTCGACAATGAAACGTTTCATAGAATTTCTGAAACAGTTTCATAAAATTCTAAATTTTGTGGATAGTATACATAAATTTATTCATTAATGCAATGCATATTTTCAATACTGCCAAAGAACGGTGTCATAAAAATAATGAAAAGTTCTTTGAATTTATCAAACAAATAAAAATAAAAATTTCTGTATGCGAAAACCCTAACAAAACTATCCCATACTTTATGGAACAACCGAAAATATCAGTGAAAGAAGCTTCATTGAATTAATGAAAGTTTTTATGAATGTTTCAAAAAAATTCATACGAATTAAGCCAATGAAGAGCTGCATAGAACTAATTAATGAACAAAATTCATAGCAGTTCAAAATTAATAAATGACTTTATTGAACTAATTAAATATTTAATTAAATATATGAACACTTTGAAATTAAGACCTGCTGACTTTTCTCAAATTAACCAAAGTTTATATGGAAATATATGTGAATTAAGTTAAACTTATATACACTGCGAGAATTATTTTTACTTCAGTAAAAGCTTCAAAGCTTTAATGAAAATTGTGACTGGAAGTCGTCCATTAAAACATTTCATATAATCTATGAAACACTTTTCATTACAGTCAATGTTTAGTACATATTTGTAGAATTAATAAAAATCTTCATGAAACTAATGATTCATTCCGACAATGAAGCGTTTTTAAATTTTATGAAACAGGTTCATAAATTTTTTGTATAAAGAAGTTCCTTGAATTAATAAAACTTGTCATGAATGTCATGGAATATGCATTGGAACTGAGCCATTGATCCGCTTCATAAGATTTTTTAAATAATTTCACAGAAGTCCAAAATTAACACAAATTTACATTGTTTGAGTTAGGACAATTATGTCCTTCTATTGCAGACAACTGAAGATTTGGGTGCTGCCAATGAAACAATTGCATTGTCTATCATGAAAATGATCAAACTTTTTTAAAAGAAGCAAATAAAATCAAATATGAGAATATATTATGAGAATATAATATGAGAATATAATATTAGATTTTTGGACTTGCGATTGAACAATATTCTAACTAAATAAAGGGTGATTTTTTTAGCAATTATTACGATGATTACAACTTTTTTTTGCCCAAAATTGAGGAACTGGACTTGGGTGAAATGTTGTTTCAATAAGACGGTACCACATGCCACACAGCACGCGAAACAATGGCCCAATTGAGAGGCGAGTTCGGTGAAGAGTTTATTTCACATTTGGGGCCGGTCAATTGGCCGCCTAGATCGTGCGATTTAACTATTTTAGAATATTTTTGTGGGGCTATGTTACGGCTCATGTCTACAGGGACAAGCACGCAATGGTTGACGCAGTGGAAGCCAGTATTGAAGAATTTCTTCGTGAGATACCGGCTGATATGTTGGAGAGAGTATGTCGAAAATGGACACAGCGTAAAAACCGTTTGAGGAGTACCCGCGGTCAACATTTACATGAAATCATCTTTAAATATTGAATTATATAGATCGTTCTATCGACTCAAATAAAGATATCATACATTTCTCTAAATTTTTTATTTAATCAAATCCGAAATCTCTTAAAAAATCACCCTTTATATGAAAATATAGAAAGTCCGTAAAAACAATTTTTGTATTTTTAATATTTTTAATATTTTTAATACAAAAATTATAACATTTTGAACAATCAGCATACCACAGTTTGTTTGGGATACATGTTGCTTTAACAAGTTGTAATATAACAAACACTCATACATGTACTGACATACATAGTATATCGACATAAAAAATTGCTGTTTTTCTATAGTTTTATAAGTAGGGTTTCCAGATCAGGCAGTTTATACACTAAGGCAAAAAAAAAATTCTCATGGAGTTCATTTTGTCTGTTGTATGTAATGTCTCGGTTTAAGTTAAGCCAACTATCTTTTTCTACTGCAGACAACTGAAGATTTGGGTGATGCCAATGAAACAATTGCATTGTCTCTCAAAAAAGTTATCAAACTTTTTGAATAGTAACAAATAAAAGCTAATATGATAATATCATATTCGATTTTTGGACTTAAGGTAGAACAATATTCTAACTAGATAATTCTAAAATATAAAAATAAATAGTCTTTTAACTTGTTCTCCATGCCAATAATGTGTTTATCAGCACAGTAGTGGTAACAACGTCAATTAGTTAAACATTACTTCAAAATTAGTTTTTTGCTAAAAGCGTTGAACTAAAATTGTAGGTGAAAACGCGATATCAGCAACAGAATTGCTGAAAGTTAGTTAAATAATTTTTTTTTTTGAGTGTAAAAATCTATAATCAAGCCAATATGGTCATATGGTATTCAGCTAAGGGGAACGGCCCGTGCCTCAAATATTCAAAAATTTCAGAGGTGACAGTAATCGTTGGCGCCCCATGTTATATCTGAAATGACAACATTCACAAAGACATTATCATTCCCATTGTTCGAGATGAAATAGACAGTACTCAACTAAGTACCTGAAGAATCTTATCTTTCATCATAATTCGCTAGCTCGAGTGATATTGTTATTTGAAGCACATCGGCGGTTAAGAAGAAGTGATACTTTGGACCTAGCCAGACAGGATGATCCCCTGGTCAATTGAAATAATAATATTCTTAAATTACACTGTTAATACCCAATAAATTACCAAAGGTTAAGATTTGAATATTTATTGTAAATTTCTAAGGAAAGATTAAATAATAAAATTTGAAGTTGAATAAAAAAAATTGTTAGAAATGCTCAAAACACTTCAAAATCTCGAAAATAATAATTATACAAATTTTTATCAAAAAAAACTACACACAGAAAAAAAATTAGCTATTTGCCAATTGAAATTCAGTTACTGCGACTCAAATTCGATTATTTCAAATTTCAGACGGTTCGCGCAACTTAACATAAATTTTTACAACAAAGTTCGGTTAATTCAACTGAGTTTTAGTTGCAACACCCAAAACAGTCAGAAATCTAATGTAAATATCGTTGTTCTAACTGAATTTACATTTTCCAATTCGGTTGGCATTTCATTACTCTGTGTGTACATACACAATTCTCAAAAAAATATTGGGGGCTATAGCCCAGAAAAATGGTCCCCCAGAAAAATGGTCTAGTCACGCCGGTGGTCTTTATTGTGTAACTGCATGGAAATTTTGAAATTTAATATTATGGTGCGGCTTGTGTTTGTTTTCATGCAATAATTAATAAAAATCTTCATGTGCAACAAAATGGGTGCCATATGCTTAAACCGCAAATAATTTATTGTTAAGAAGGAAAAATGTTCAGTGTGTTATACATATTTTTTATTTTTTTTTTTTGGGTAATATTTAAGCAAAACTAGTGGAGATAACAACTTTAGGGCAAACATATTTGTTCAATCAAAAAAAAAAAAAACTGGAAACCGACCTCAATTTAAATATAATCGTTTAAATTTTAAATGAAAAAAAAAAAACAAAATAGAGAACTTTAAACTATAGAACTTTGGATGTGAATATTAATATCCTTAAACATAAATATTTAACAGACAACTTTTATATAATGAAATAAGACAACAGATGCGGTTCGCAAACAAATCACCTCTTTCCAATTTTAAACCTGACACATATGAATGTTTATATTTTCAAGTTAATTGTTTTTATCCAATATTATTTTTTATTAAGTGATATTTTGGAATACACACGAGTACATATTTTATTAATTTTTATTTTTTGTTTTTGCTCACAATAAATATTTAACATTCATTTTCGTTTTGTCTATATTTGCAATTTACATTTTAGTTGGCATACTAAACGTCCAAATAACGAAGAATCCATACAACATTTGTTGGCAACAGGACGAGCAAAAATTAAGGATGGCACACTGATTATAACCGCAGTGGACAAGACAGACAATGGAGCTTTCTATTGCACAGCCACTAATTCAGAGGGCAGTGAAACACTTGAAGTACAAATGTCTGTTACCTCACCGCTGACAGCTGCCATTCAACCCACTGTGCAGACAGTCAATTTAGGAAAAACTGCAGATTTGGTACGTACATTTTAAAACGGAAATGAAAACAAAATTACTAAAACTATACGTTCATAGTTGCACACACACACAAAGAAGAAGAAAAAAAAAAGAAAATAAACCCAAAATATACAACAACTGAAATTGCAAAAAAAAAACCCCAAAAAAAACAGAAAGACAAATAGTATTTGTGAGCTTTAAGCATTTTTCTGTGTTACCAAAACTACTATGTATACACATTAGAGTGCCTCATTTTGAGGCTCGAAAAAAAATGCAAGATGCATGCCCCGGAAAATAAAGATTAACATGTTTTATGATGACTTCGAAAATATTTCGGCTCTAGCGATAGCATCCCGTGAGCTAAACGGTATTTAAAAAGCCTCCAAAAACTATATTTTCTGTGAATTTAAAATTAATTAAATTAAAAATTAAATTAAAATTAAATTAACAACTCCTGTTGTCAAAATTTGGTCAAATATAAATAATATTTAAAAATTCTACGTTTCTAGCATTAAAAAAATATTAGAAACAGTTTCTCGACTCTACATAATAATATTTTAATGTAATTTTTTTGATGATTTTTTTTTTAATGCAAGTTTTATAAAAATTTAAAAAAAATCTCCATTTTTCATTATGAATACATATTTGGAAAGTGTTGACATCCGCTAATAATTTCATTATAATAATCTTTCCTAATGTTCAAGGATGTTTTTTGTTAGGATACTCTGAGGAACTAGAAAGCTCTCATTTTTAATATTACCACATTTAATATATTTGATTTTTTCTATGTAATGCGTAAGCTAGAGACTTCGAAGTATTATATCTTGTATGAAACATGCTAAACCGTTGAATATTTCCAAAACAAATCAAAATTTTTTCAAAAATACATTTTTTTGCAAAGCCGTTGAATATTTGTAAAAAAAAATCAAAATTTTCAAAAAAAAAAATATATATTTTTTTTTTTAAATATTGCAATTTTTATATTTAAAACTGAATTTTATGCCTACAAAGTGTGTGTAAAAAATAACTACCACAGTGCAAGTAGTGGGTAATCAGTTAGCAACTTTTATTTAGAGGACGATGTATTCAAAATAAAAAACGTATGAAACATTAAAGAGTTGTTTTTTTTTTATAAAAATCGCATTGAAAAACATCAAAAAAAATTTCATCAAAATTTTATTGTCAAGAGGCTGATTTTTTAATGATTTTTTATGCAGAACAATAGACCATTTTAAACTTTTTTTATATTCGACGAAATTTTTTACAAAAGCTGAAGTAGCAAATATTTAATTAATAAAAAATAGTGTATTTGAAGGTTTTTTAAAAACAGTTTAGTTTACATGTTAATTCTTATTTTCAGGGGGGTGCATCATGTACTTGTTTTTTTTTTTTGAGGCACCCTTATATACGTATACAATTTCTTTTTATTAGGGTGACATTTCTTGTTAACTTCCAGAGAAACCTCAGCGTTGTGGTGTAACGAGTTGGACTGTTACACAGATGGTCCCGGGTTCGATTCCCGGTGACGACAACATCAATTTAGAAAAATAATATGTATGAGTTTTCTATCACTTATTGTATCGCTACGCCCACCTTCGGTGTTCCCATAGCACTTAACCCCACCGAAGTAAAATAATGAATCAGGGCTATGAAACAAAAAGCTTCAATAAATTCGCCAACTCTACATCAGGTGGCGAGCAACAACTGTTCTAAGACTTATCATCTCGCGCAATTACAGTGTTGCCATGTTCGAAGCCCTTCATCTTTCACCACCTTTCATCTCTCCACTATCCCCTTTCCAAAGAAAGCAACACATTAATTAATAGGAAGAATTTCCTGAGTGTTGCTTCTCTTAAAAAAAAAAAAAAACCTTCCAGAGAAACCTTAGTAAAACATATCTGTAATTAACCATTTACTACATGAAAGTCGGGGTTTTCAAAAATTTTGTGGGGAACTTCAAAAATTTACGAGACTTTGATGGAAAATATTTCACATTTTTTTTTTTTTGTATGACATGAATAACCTTTTGTATGTATGTCAGCCGATGTTAAAGCATGCTAAAGTATGCTAAATCCATTAGCGTTAATCATTTATCTTCAACGACGGTTTTAAGTTTCAAGCTAATTTAGAAATTAAAAATTTAAATTTAGCTTAGGGATTTCTCCTGTGTGATATTCAGCTTAGTGGATTCGCTGAGTAAAGTTTTTCCATTTTGCGATTTTATAAAAAAAAATTATTTTATTGTAATTTCGATGTATTTGGAAGTGTTTTTTAAAATAGCGCTGCAGGCAAAATTTGTAAACGGGTATAGAGGGCGCGCCCGGGCGCTACGTATTATGGATCTAATTTTTTTTTTTTATTGCTAAAAATTAATATTAATATTTTTGTTTGCTATTTCGAGTCTATAAATATTTAGTAATAGTTTTTTCTAATTTAACAGATTAATTAAATTAACTAAAATTCACATCGAATATAATTAAAACTTTGTAAAGTTAACAGATTTATTTATGCTGTTCTAATTTTATTAATATTTAGCAAAAAATATGCTAAATATTGAAGTTTTTCTTGCCAGATCATTTTTAACTAATTTTTAGTAGCTTTTCTGCTATTTTATAGGTTTATTTTTATGAGTACTAAAACTCCAATATATATCTAATTTATTTGATAGTGCCTTAATCCACGCTTTAAATATAGACATGGCACCAACAAAATTAAAAAATCCCATTTTTAGAAATTTTAATTTTATTTTTGCAAATTGTGGAAGTCTAAATTTCTGACATCAATTTCACATTTGTGACTTTAAATAGTATTTAAGTCGAAAAAATCATTGGATTATATATATTAATAAATATTTCGTTGAATAGTTAATATTTACATTTTACCAAAACCGCCATTTTTAGTCCTGATTTGATTTCCCAAGTTTTCGTTTTACGAATTTTTCTGCAAGAGTATTTAGATTGAACTTTTCATTTTTGAAGAAACACATTATAATGAAATTGAAAACCATTTTGAATTTTTAAAAAAGTGTCCAGATGGGCTTTTAAGAAATCAAAAAAAAAAAAATATATTTTTTTTTTAATAGAAAAAATGTTATATTTTCCGAATTAGTAACATTTTTGATGCTATGTTTTTATTTGGGTTTTTGGAAATGTAAAATTAACGTGTCTTTAAAGGCACATTGATATAAATGGGTTAATTTAAAAACAATGTTTCATTTAAAATTACATTTTGATTCGTAAGCGGTATCATTTTATACAGTAGTTTTCGAGATTCACTCTTAACCTATTTTGGCACACAACAAATAAAGTAGGCAATGAACATAAAATTGGTAGAAAAACATTAGGGCGGTATTTTTATCAACTCTTGATTTTTATCAATTATTATTGCGATTATTGCAAAATTTGCAAAATCGGACACCAGTGGGGCCCCGTGAAAAAAGTTTTCGATTTTCGAGAATTTTTCTTCAACTGCTTTAATATTACTTTTTCATGCTAACACAAATATTAAAAAAAAAATTGAAACCGAACCAACGCACAGTGGAAGATTTTACGATTCTAGGGAGACAAAATTTTATATCTTAGAAAATAATAAAGCTAGAGTTTTTGGACAATGTTCTCGGACAATGGTGCAGCTTTGGTAAAAAAATGGGCAGAATGGCGGACAAATGCCACGCCCACTACCCATATAATTGAAAAAATGTGCGTATGATAAGATTAATGTTGAAAAACACTGGATGATTAAATAGGAACTAAAAATCCATTAATTTGTACAAAAAAGTGGCGTGTCTGCTGCCTTCAAAAATATTTCGTTTGAAAACTTAAATATGCATTGGAATATTTAAAATAAATACTTACGAGTTAGAAATGACAACAAATGCTTAATTTGTCTTTAATGAAAAACTATTTAAATTTTTATTTTCTTTAAAATAGAAAATATATTACAATGTACACACAACTTAAAATAATTTATTAAATTTCATGGCTGTCATCAGGTGCTTCGGTCAATGCTGATTTTGTAATAAACTGGAGGTCTGCGCAAACTGTTAATGTATGGATCTGATGATATTAAAAGTCTATTCTTAAATCTGTATTAGTGTTAATTCTAGAAGTTTTTCACGTGAAGTATTCTCGACATTTTCGTTGGAGTTTATTTCTTGCTTCTAACGCCTCCTTCGACAATTGTCCAATAGGAAGAATGCATTCATCAATAATTTGTTTTGAATGCCATAAATCTTTATGGACAGTCACAGTCATACAGTAACACGAATATTCTTTCATATAAAGTTATTATTTTTCACAAACATAGTCAAAAGAACGGTCAATTCTTGTAATTTTGAGTTTTGTTAGCCATATATCAAAAATTTCATGGTATGAGATGTTGTCTCTCATAGTAGATTATTTATAAGATCGGCAAATTTCGGCAGACAATTAAACTTGTTGCTTCAAGTAGACACTTTAGCTATTTGTATAAAACAAATTTGGTGCTGATCCGTTGTGTTCCCTAAAACTTACAGCTTAGAGAACTTTTTTTTTGAGAATTACCGAAAAAAGTTGTTTCTTAAATTAAATAACACTAAAAGTACTTTCCAAGTTTTAGGAACGTATTTACAAGATTTATGAAAAGGAGAAACTATCTAAACTAACTAAAAGTTTACCGATAAAAAAGTTATACTCATTTTAAACAAATTTTAATTGGCATTTTTAATTTACTAATAGATGTTCAAGTTCAAAGTACCGTTATTTTGTTACTGTTGACAAATATGTCGAACTTTTTGCATTTTCCTACTCAGTAAGAAGTTCTTGAAAGTCAAAAATCGGGCTTTTGTCCAGCTAGATTGGCCAAATCTTACACCGTGCAACGGTTTTCGAGGTGTTGCTACTTGATTTTTACTAAAAATGGAGTTTTCTTCCTCCATTGTACAAATTCTTTTAAAATAATTCTAATTTTTTTTTTTAATTTTGCACTAGCAAAGTAGACAAGACTACTTTTCATTTGATTACTTCAATATTGGTTGAGCTATCGATAACTTGTACTTTCAAATATTTCGGAAAAATAGAAAATTTGCATAATAATATTGTCATTCTTTTAAATTTTTTACACGTTCTTATTGAATTTTTAATTACTTTAACTTTTGATTTTCATTAATTAATTTTTTGTCAGTTGTAGGACTAGGACCACAAATCTGGTGCGAGATTAAAAAAAAAAAACGGAATACTGTGAAAAAAATTTAATTTAATTTTAAAAAATATTTTTTTGTGATACATCATCTATAATTTCGGACATAATTATGATCAAATGAAAACATGTTTTGTGTAGTATTTGAGTGCGAAAACAAAAAATTGTAGGTAAGATAATTTTTAAACAATTTCTAGAAAAGATGATACAGGTGACATTTCTACAGAAAATTAAATTGCAAAATCTCGAAAAACGTTAGTCCGATTTCAAGAATTTCAAAATATTCGAGTTCAGAATGCCAAAATTATTATAAAAAGAGTATGTGGCGCAAAACATATTTTTTTAAAGCAATTAAAGAAAAATTTTTAAATATCGGAAACTTTGGTAGCAGGGGCGCCACGCCGATTCTCCTCAAATTTGCATCAAATAACTTTTAGACCTAATACTACAATAATCTGCACAACAAATTTAAAGTTTTCCCAACATTTTTTGCATCCTCCAAAAAAATGCAGCTCTAAAGAACATATTGTTTATTTTTCCAGCAGATTTTCGATAACGAGAAATGAAACATGTAAAGACCTGTCAGTAGATAAAGTCTGCATTAAATTTTAATTAATATATAAATATTGCACGGTTTTTTGTTTAACAAAAAAAAAAAACGAATGATCTTGAACTTGAATAATCTTGCTCAGAGCACAAAAAAAATATATATAAACAAATTTTTACCTATTTTTAGGTTCAGTTTTACCCCAACATTTTAAAAGTAATGTTATCTTTTCTCTACCTGCTTATGAAATTTAATTTGATGCAGCTCTGACCTGACTCTAGCCATATCTATCTAAGGTGGCTTACAAAACATTTATAAATGTAACCCTAATAAAGCCGTAAACAAATAAATGAAAAACTTTTTAAAATGTTTCTTTCTTTTTTTTGGGCGGTTTTATTCTACCTTTTACTCCACATACAGAATAATCTCCCTTTTTTGCTATACTAACTATCATTAATTTGAATTTTAGATTTGCAGTATATCGGGGTTTCCCAAGCAAAGTATTTCCTGGTTAAAGGATGGCCATCCGCTACGAGCGGGTGCCAGAGTACGTTTGCTTTCGAAAGAACATATGCGTATTACCTCAATTACGAAAGAAGATAAGGGTATGTACCAGTGTATGGTGAAAAATGATTTAGAATCTGTACAGGCTACGGCAGAACTACGATTGGGAGGTAAGTAAAATTATATGGGAAATATTTCTAAGTTGACATTTGACATGTCTAACTGAATATGTGATGGTGTTTGGTTTTTCTCTTTCTCTCTTTCATTTGCAATTTTAGAAGTGGCACCGCAACTTATCTACAAATTCATTGAACAAACAATGCAACCCGGACCCTCTGTTTCATTAAAATGCAGTGCAACCGGTAATCCAACACCGAAAATTGTTTGGCAATTGGATGGTTTCTCATTGCCTAATGTAAGTACAAAAAAAAACACATAGACACATCCATACACACATTTTTTAAAAAGAAAAATGTTTCGTTATAAATTTTTTCAAAACAAAATTGCAATCAATTTTAATTTAAAGCACGAAACTACACTCAAAAAAATATTCTGTAAAGTCAGCAACATTTTTGCTGTGAGCATCATTGCAGAAAAATTGCTAATATCGGCAAGAAAAATTAGTAAATTCAAGAAAAAATTTTATAAATTAAGCAACTTTATTTTTTTTGCTGATATTAGCAATTTTTCTGCAAGGATCCTAACAGAAAAAATGTTGTTGACATTACTGGGTTTATTTTTGAGTGTAAAAGCAAAAAAAAAACAACAACATTGCAAATGATTTTGTGAAAAAAATGCAATTGTATGAAGTTTTGACCTCTCTAAATTCTATACATGTGTGTGTTTTCATTCCGTAATCAACATAGACATGAAATGTTTGAATATGTACGAGGCTTGTTTTATAAGTCTTGGCATAATTTATGAAAGTATCCAGATAGTAAATACCAATCGTACAAAAAAAATAGTACTGGCAAACCGCTATTAGTTATGAAAAACCCGCCCTTTTAGAAATTACTAAAACTAATAATGTACAAAAACAACACTATTTTGTTTGCAAAGCAAGTGCTTTGCCAGTATATCCCTCATAATTCTTTGCCTCTATCATAACAATATTATAACAATATTGAATATTTTATTATATTTACACGTTCAATCATCAATTATTTATATAAAATACTAATACCCAATTATATCGTTGGTTTTGAAAGGTGCGTTTTTTGAAAACATTTCACAAAATTTATGGAATTTAAGGTATTTGGAAAGCACCAATTTTTTTAATTTAGAACGCGGTTGAAAATTCGGTAACAGGACAATACTGTCAAGATTGTTAACCCTACATTCTGCCAATGCACAACCGACCGTCGCCAACGCTTTGTCAGTTCTGTGCCGATTGTATTTTTCTTTCTGAGTAATTTCAAAAGTTTATACACTAAACCCTAATTAGGGACATTGCAAATTACTGTGTTTCAGTTTTTTTTAAAAATGTATAGTTGACATTTGACCTTAGGTTAAAATTAGTATCCTAGAAAGCTTATATTGCATACACTAAAAAAAAGTCACAAAAGTTAGCAAAAAAGTTAATTGAGCCAGCAAAATTTTTGCTTGGAAGATCATTGCAGAAAAATTGCTAATATATACAAAAATATATAAAAATGTCAGGACAGCCACATCGTTAACATAATACAATTAAATAAAAAATCTGGAAATAAACAAAATATATTATTAATAATATTAAGAACAAAACATAATAATTCTCAACTACATATATGTATGTATGACGCAATTTCACATTTTTCAAAAGAAGATAATTCTAAAATACAATAAAGAAATATTCAAAATATCACTAAATATCATACAACCCCTTTATCTTTTTAAAACAAATACCTGAGACTGGCATTTATTGTTTTGTTCAGTCGGACCAAAGCGTACTTTATATTTATTTTTTACTGCATCCACAATTTTTCAAAAATCTGTGCAGCAGAATCGAAGCGTATTTTAGTTCTGACTGCATCTTCAATTTTCAAATTTATCAAAATATCATTCATTTAGTAATTATTTTAAATTAGTTTATTTAATTTATATATTGTTATTCACAATTTCTATGTGCAGATGCGTGCCTTTGTTTGATGTGTAATATAGAAAAGAATAAAGTAAATGAAACGCTTTTGCATTTTGTGTAAGTCTTATAAGGGTCGTGTTTGTATATTTTCTTTTCTCTCTACTTTGCCCATACAAGCTGCATGCATTTAATCTGTTTGTCAGCACAATTTTGGTAGCAACGTAAATTAGTTAAACATTAGTGCCAAATTAGTTTTTTGGTAAAACCGTTTAACTAAAATTTTTGCTGAAAACGCGATATCAGCAACAGAATTACTGAAAGTTAGATAAATATTTTTAATAGACGTTTAACAAAATTTTCATCAAACTTTGTTTTTGGGTGTACAATTCATTTGTTCTTCAGATTTGTTAGTTATTTAAACAATATTTAAAAATAAATAACTAAAAACATTTGATTTAAATGAATAGCAAGTAGACCGGATTTCAAGTGATTTATCATAAACTAAAACAAATTGTTTTAAGTGTATATATCATATGAATACCATGTCGTTAATTTAACTTAGATAAAATAGTGCGTTATCCATAATTTTACCACGATTGTGGTTAGAACTAAAACTAAACCAATCGAGGTAGTGTATCGATTGGTCTCCACTAGTGTTTTTCATTTCGAGGACTTTCTCATTTTTCGGGAAAATGGGAATTTTTTTTGAATTTTCCGTAATCCCGGGATTTACCGATCATTATAAAGTATTCAATCCTCAAACTGCTTATGCTTTTTTGCAATGAAATTTATATCACATGTTCGGTACGAAAAATAAACAACACTTTTTTCGTTGCCTAGTTTAGACGATGTGGGCCAAAATAGGTTTTAATCGAATCTCAAAAACTAATTCATACAAATTAATGAGTGTAGGCATAAATTCCTCTTACCGAGATATAGCTACAGTCCAAAAATTACTATTTTTGTGCTTTTATATATGAAGATATGTCGATATCGCTTTTAAAACAACTCGAAATTAAGCGAACACGTGCCTAAACTTAGATATATATTGATTAAACTTAAGAGCTTTGCTAACACTACTTAATATAATCCTTTTGCCAAATTTCATTAAAAACCGTAAATAAGTTTTCAAGTTTAGACGATGTCCTTAACAGGTATCCTTTTGGAGTCCTGTATGTCCTTTAACCAAAATTTTAAATTTTTTAAAAGTTTAAGTGTGTAGCACAAATATTTTTTCAAAATTTTTTTAAAATTGTGTTCATTTCAAAATATTTATTTTTGAAATTTCAAAAAAATTTTAACTTTTAATATTGTAAAATGTTTTTTAAATGAAATTAAAGAAATTTGCTATTTTTTGCATGTGAAAATTAAAATTTTTATCATACAAGATTCAAACAAAAAAATTATGGAATAAGATACAAATTTATAAATTGTCTTTAATCTATACATATATCTTAATAGATAATTGGAAATTCCATATTTTCATTTTATAAGTATTCAAAATATTAATAGAAAATGTGGAAACTAAAAACTTCTGTTTACTAGTTCTCTACAAATTTCCAGAAAAATTTTTTATTTTTTTTTTTTTTTTTTTTTTTTATTAATTAATAATCATATAATTACAAATTATATGCTATTACCCTAACCGAGCACTAGCTACTATGGCCTTCGGCGCGTTGTAGCGAAAACAGACCAGTGCCTCTGGTGGGAATCGAACCCACGACCCCCGCACTGATAAGCCAGCACGCTACCAACTAGCCTACCGGGGCGCACACAGAAAAATTAGTCTATAAATGTTTGTATAAAATACTTCAAAAAATCACTCAAGCTTTTTGGCGAATTCTTATGTTTTTTTTAATAAAAACTGTCACTACAGAGTTTATTCCATAACTAGCTTTTTAGTTTTAGTTAAGTACTTTTTAATAATAATTTAGAATTTAAATTAATGCAAAGTCAAAAACTAAAAACATAACAACAAATATTACGACAATAGTAATAATTTTTTAATTTCAAATACATATTTTTCGTAATTTAAATTTAATTAGATTAAAATAATGATTTTTTATTTTAAAATATTTTTTATTTAGAATGATTTGAACAAATTAGCTGATGATGTTTCAATTTCAAATAATACATCAAAAAGTTTAAATATTTGCTACAAATTGTGTAAAATAATAATAAAAATACTCCCGGGAAATTCCGCACAACATACCCGGGATTGCGGGATTGAAAAAACAGCGGGATTCCCGGGAAAACAACTAGTCTCTACATATGTATAAACATATCGTCCATTCTAAGAGAGAAATTTATGTTTCGTTGAGTTTTTGTTGAGTACGCCAGTTATACCGAACTTCATTGAAATTGGAGATGGTATATCCAAAAATTACATATTTTTAATGAGTTGACATGTTGTTACTCATTTCTATGTTAACATGTATACGATGCGTATGAGTAATGTATGCAATTATTGCTTAATACTCATACGCACCGTTGTCCATATATAATTCGAATAATGTATACGATGCGATGTATGCCCGTATTTGTAATGCTCATACGCTACGTTGTCCATACATACTTTATTAGAGAGTGAACTTTGTGCTTATACTATAAGTGGTATATATAATTTTTGAATTTTGTGGTTAGGTTGAATATATACTATCGGAAAAAAGTAAAGTGCAAATCTATAACAACGTATGAAGCCAAGCTAATATAATACACTGACAAGACCTTTTCCACAAAAGTTCAACAGTTATTTAAAAAGTTAATCGGTAAAGTTGTTTCAATACAGTTAAATTACCAACAAAATATAATTTCTAACTTCCTGTCTGTTATTCAATAAACAGAATAAAAATACACTGACAAGAACTTTTCCACAAAAGTTCAACAGTTCTTTAAAAAGTTAATCGGCAAAATTGTTTCAATGGAATATACAGTTAAATTACCAAAGAAATATTATTTTTAAAATTCTCTCTGTTATTCAATAAACAAAACAAAAAGGAAAATATTCAGTTAAAATGTTTTATTTAAAACAAAAACTTTTTATATTATACTGAGTATTGAAATAACCTAAAACCATCTATTGGTTTCCCAATTTTGCCAATTAATTTTTTAACAGTTAAAAATAAACTAAAAAATACAATTGTTGTTAACGAGTAGTAAGTGGTAATATTTTTAACTGATTTTCAATTATTTTAATGTGTCTATTCCAGTAGTCATTACAAAAAAAATATTGTAATTACCTTTCATTTAAATTCACCTACAGATAAGAAATTTTTTATCAGATCTTAACATGATGTGGAAGTGAAAAAAGACTAGACAATTTTCTTTCACACAACATTAACAAATTTTCTATTCGGGCCGCAGGACTTTAACTTAACATTAAAATTTCTTAATTTTGAACAAAACGACGAAATCGTCAATAAGCATTTCAAATTAATAGAACACGGACATTTACTCAATTTCTCATTTTAAAAAATAAAAGAGTTTAACCGGCATAAATGCAAACCAATAAAAAATTTATAATATTTAAGAAAGAAAACAATTAATATATTTTTGATTTACTATTTGAAAAGGAATCAGAAAATGAATTAGTCTTTAATAGCCATAAATATACTCAACTTAATATATCAAAGTTTACAAAAACTTAAGAAAAATATTTTAAAACAGCAAGAGTTTTTCTCATGCGTGAGACATCCTGTTTTTAAATAACTCGAAAATTCGATCTGTCATACTGTCTACCAGATTTATTCGAAGTTCTTCCGTTATAGATCTCCACGCATCAATAACTGCTTATTTTAGATGAAAAACGCTTTCATATGGACGGTTTTCTGCGTAATCTCGACCGGTTAATACTCCCCAAATACTCTAAATGGGGTTTTGATTGCAATTTTTGGTTTACGATCCGCTGATAATTTCCAAGTTCTAACCAGCGGTCCAAATTTTCGGGTAAAGCCTTTAAAATGTTTGTTAAGGTATTAATATAACAAAAAAAAAAAATATTTTCGATACCTTAAAAAAAGCCTGGAGCTGTGCTAAAAGATCAGAAGATATAAAATACTAAAAAGACAAAAAACTAAAATATCGCCAGCGAATATCGCGTCTGACAAAAAATCTATATACCAATACATGGTAATGAATTCATACTCGTATAAAAAGTCGGTAACCTCAACAAAACAATTCAATTGGCACAAAAGTCGATTGTCAGTACGAATATCAAAACAAAACGTTTGCGTTTGCTAATCTAATATCTTAAATTAGTGTTCGCCAGTGATGGCAGGCAATAGCGCTCCAATACCGTTATCGATTCAATTGGCTATTAATATCCCTAAAATACCATTAACGAAATAATTGAACTACCGTTATCCGTTAAATACCGTTGCCGATATAACTTAAATACAATTATGCTTAAAATACCATTGCCGAAATAGCTAAAATGCAGTTATCGCTAAAATACCGTTACCGAAATAATTTAACAAGACCATATTGCTGGAAATATAAATATGTTACCAAACTTTGATCATAAACTAGACAGCCATAGGAAATCGGGCATAATGGTGCTAGAAGAATCGGTGCGCATTGGCATTACCTGAATAAATAAAATAACGTTGTCCTTAAAATACCGTTACCGAAATAACTGAAAACCCGTTACCCCTTAAATAACGTTACCGAAATAACTAAAATATGGTTATCGCTAAAATACCGTTTCCAAAATAAGTAAAATACCGTTAACGCTAAAATACCCTTACCGAAATAACTGAAATATCGTTAACCCTAAAATACAGTTACCGTAATAAAAGAGATTAGCATTACCCAACCGCATCGAATCGGTTACCACCCTTGGTGTTCACCGATTTTTTTGTGTTGAAATGCACATTTTAGATTTAGCTAGTCAACTAATTTTCTTAAACTTTTTTTTTTAATTCAACAAAACGCCGAGTGACATGGAAAATCTTTACAAAATCAGGATTTACTAAATCCTGAATATCCCGGGATATCCCATTTGGCATCCTTAGCCCTCACCTAATGTAATACATCAATCAAATTAAGCGACTATTTCACTGTTAATCATAATAATTATCACACATCCCACGTGTATAAAATGCATGCATGGACATACATATGAGTGGGATACACATATGTAGTATATATGTACATTTCATGCATACATTCATATATATATATACCTACACATCCAAATGAATATACGTCTACTACTGTTTTCAAAAACATTTCACATTTTACCAAAGCAATAAAAACAACAACCACAAACGGAAGCTGGCATTCTGATGTGAATTTTATATTTTTTGAGCATTGTTTTATATTAGTCTTACCATTTGAATCCACCCAAAAACAGTGGGACTAAAATTTAATCCGGTTTACAAAAAACAATCGTAATGCTACAATTTTTTAAAATTTTTCCTTCAAAAAAAAAAAATCAATAGTTTGATACAGGTTAAAGATAAAGACCATTGGGAATGTTAAACAAATTGCACAAACTTTTAACCTAAATAACATACATATCGTCGGTTAAAACTACAGAGGATCTAAAATAATTTGTATCAGTTAAGATACGTTTGGGAAAATTTAAACAAAAGTTTTGTTAAAATGACATTAAAAAAATTAAACTTAAAAATAAAAGGAAAAACCCTTAGAGTCAGTGGGCTCCCAGGCAGAAATTAATAAGCTCGCCAAAAAAAAAAAAAAAAAATAGTACTGGTAAACCACTACTATTTTTGTAAAACCCACCGTGTTAAAAGTGACCAAAGGTACAACTTAGCTTGTACTTGGAAAACACTATTTTAATTGCAAAGCATGTGTTTTGCCGAGTAATTCTTTGCCAAAATTATTGTTACCAATATTACAACCAATTAAATCATATTTTGAAAATGTTTTATTGTATTTCAACCATTTAAATATGATGAATAATATAAGACCGAACTGTATTGCTTTATTATAAATGTGCTTTATTACACATATTTCTCAAAATTAATTTCAACCATTTTAAAAGCAACACATTTTTTGAATTGCCAACGTTATGCCAACGATGGCAAGTTCGCTCCAACTCACGGTTGGGCACTGTTATCGATCGGGTAACACGGCAATACTGTCAATATTGGCTATCTCAAGTTCTGATTGTAATTTTCTGCCTGGGCTGTCTTCTATTGGTGCAAGCTGAGATGACTGGATTCTGATGACTTTTGTTTATAGAATAACACAGATTCTAATAACATGCGCTATTAATAAATCTTCAAATTTGGAAATATTTTGTTGTCAATTTTATAAGAAAAATAAAGCTAGGGTAAAAACTACCGGGAAAATTTGTTTCCGTCTTGAATACGTTTTGGTTAACTTCAATGGAAATTTTTAGACTATAACATAGATAACACAAATTGAAGACGAGCTCCAAATAAACTCTAATTGAACAAATTGTAGTTTTATATTCATTCACCACCATCTGTAAAAATATCACCACCTGTAAAAATATCAGAAAAAGCTACTAAAAATTTGTTAAAAATTACGTTGCAGAAAAAACTGCTGAGATTAGCAGATTGCTAACTACACTGATAGAAATTTGTGCGTAGTATTAATGAATTCCTTTATTAATCCAATGAATTTTTTCATAAAAAAGTCCCCAAAGAAACGTTTCATTAAATCAATTTTAATGAATGGTTTCATTGACCCAATGAAAATTTCATAATGTATATAAAACTTTTTTCATTTATACTTGACTAATCTTCATGAAAGTTTCATGTGTTTAATGAATAAAATTCACAGTTTGTATGAAATATTTTCGTTGATATTTAATAATTTGCACTTTTTATGATTATTTTAGCATATCATTAATTTGGTGGTTATTGAGAAATTATCATTCGTTGATATTATTTACAAGGTCGGGTCTTTATAGAATCTATAAAATATTTATATAAAAAAAGTTCGAAAAGTTCGAAATTAAACATAACAGGCTGTTCTGCTAAAGCGATGGCAGATTTTTATTAAACTCAGCCTGATTCAGCAAATTTTCGTTACTTGGAATATTATGACATGTAGGATAATTTGTGTTAAAAGATGATATATTTTCTTACATGTCGGTACAAAATATGTAATTTTTTATCGACCTGGCTTGGAATGCTGTAGAATTCGTTTAGCATAAAGTTTTTGTGTAACATCGTCAAAACGATAACAATTTAGGTCTCGTTTTGAACAAAACTATATCGTTTTTCTTAGAGAATCTGTTCCCTAGAATTTAGTGACCAACTATTCAAATTCGTCAAAAACTGTCAGCTCTAGGCAAACTTAATAAAAAAAATGTGTTTTTTTTTTCAAAATGATAGTACAAAATTTTTTTTTTTTTCTTATTACAATAAAAAAATTTTCTTGAAAAAAAATTTGAAAATTTTTCATTGATTTAATAATTTTTTTTTAATGAAATTATGAAAAAATCATAAAAAATATTAATAAAAAAAATACCAATATTAATAGATTTTCATTCAGTTAATAAAATTTTTCATTAAACCAATGAATCGATTTTAATGAAATCGTTTCATTGATACTATGAAGGAAAATTCTATCAGTGTATTAACCTATTTTATACCAGGGACCGTAAATAATGATTATTGCTCGTTTTTTTAAGCAAAAAATCAATCACTTAGAAGAGACATAAAAAAAAATGTATTTCACCATTATTATTATTTTTTGACAATCTTTGTAGATCCGTCATGATTTTTAAATTTTTGATTTTTAAAGTTTTCTTCAATGGTAATGATTATTTTTGAGTAATAATAAAAAAAATCAGCCATAATCATTATTTTTGAGCAAAAAAATTAAAACTCAAAAATAATCATTATTTATGATTTTTATTTTTTTCGCTCAAAATAAAACTCACTTTCAATGTGTGGGATGGACATATCTCAGGAAGTAGGAGTAGCTTATCGAAGATTATGGTATCAATCTCTTCTTTGGAAGATTCTCTAGCAGATTATTGCATCAATTATATTTGTGGGTGAGGTTTAAGGGGCTAATTTTTAGTTTCAAAATAGGGCTTTTTTGCCGTATTTTGTGAAAGTAAGAATGTGTGGGATCGACATATCTCAGGAAGGAGGAGGAGCTTATCCAAGATTATGGTATCAATCTCTTCTTTGGAAGATTCTCTGGCAGACTAATGCATCAATCATATCTGTGGGTGGGATTTAGGGGGTTAATTATTTATTTCAAAATAGGGCTTTTTTGCCGTAAAGTCAAAATCTGGAAGCTCGATTTTCACCGTAGACGTATGGTCTAGTGGACTTTTTTGCTCAGTACAATCCCAAGAATCAGAAACGCGAAGCGCCCATTAAGATTTTTTTCCTTCCATACTAATCGCCCAACCCTAATATGTATATATATTTACACCTACATGAAAGTGAGTTTTATTTTGAGCGAAAAAAATAAAAATCATAAATAATGATTATTTTTGAGTTTTATTTTTTTGCTCAAAAATAATGATTATTGCTGATTTTTTTTATTATTACTCAAAAATAATCATTAGCATTGAAGAAAAGCCTTAAAACTCATAACATAATCATTATTGTGTAATTTTTATTATAAAACTCATAATGATTACGGTCCCTGTTTTATACCACTAATCAATTCCGTGGGAATTTTTTTGACGAAATTTTGTAGTAAGCCTTTTTTGAAGTTTTTTTTTATAATTACTGCGCCCTCTAGCGCTGGTATTCGCAATTTAAATTTAACTTTGACGCTTTGCATGTACTTAACGGGTTAAGATTTTTTTAATTTTGATTTTTATTAATTGATAAAACAAATAGCTATACAACTGTATTACACAGTTTGATCGATTGGATTTTAACGATTTTGAGAATTTTTAAAAATACTAATACAATTCTTAAAAATTTGTAAAATGGAAACACAGGCGAATCGATTGTTTAAATTGTTTGGTTGTTGGTAGAAAATAGCAAACTTTTTACATTAAAAGATTATTGATCCGACTTTTTAACTATATAAAAAAGAACATACTGCCCAACAAATTTGTCTCATTAAAAAAATACTTCATACATCATTACCAAAACCGACATACAGTCTTAATGATACCGCCCTTCTATAAATTAATAATTTTCAGAAAAAAATGCTATAAAAAATTATGTTTTTTAATAATTATATGGCAACCCTGGAATAATAGCTTTTAATTGTTTTTTTTTTAATTGATTGTATAATTAAGACCTTAAATTATCACATACTTTTCACTGCCATGTTATATATTTCTTATTTCCAAAATCGTTAGGCCTTAAAAGTAGGTGTTCCTTTAAAGCAACGAAAGTGCAAAATGCGTTAATAAAAAAGAACAGCAAAAATTAAACTGTTGACTTTACAAAATTTAAGTTATACTCGAGTTGAATTTCAGTTAATTGAAAATAGCAATTTACTCTGCTAAAATTAGCAAAAACTTTTTGTAATTATTTGCTGACTAAAAATAGCAAACAAACAAAAACAAAATGTTTGCTGTATTTGCAAATAACAGTGTAGTTTGCAAAAATCAACAACAATTTTTGCTAAAAAAGAACAATTTTTATTCGCATTAAATAAAAAAATTTAAAAATAATCTTTAAAAATTTCAAATGGTTTTGCAGATTAATTTGTTACTCTCAATTAACTTTAATTTAGCTAGAATATAACTAAGTATTTGTAGATTTAACAGATTTCATTTTGCTGTTCTTATCTTACTAATATTTAGCAAAAGAAAAAAGGTTCTTCTGCAACATAAATTTAAACTTATTTTTAGTAGTTCTAGGTACTTTTTACATACAAGAAAACTACACAAAGGTGTAATCCGCAGATCTTAATGAAGCTTAAATGTTTTGTAAGTGATTAAAAACTATGGAACAAACAATTTTTTTAGGTGCTCAATCTCATGTTTAGGGCATCACATGTGGGGTCAAATCTGACTCCATTTTTTGTTTTTATCAAACTAAATGAATTTCTGAGATCTTCCTATAATATAAAAAACTACCCACCCGGTTAAAAATCAACATATATGCATGCATTTATGAGCATGTGTGGACTCATTCATGCTCATATATGAAGTCAGTCGAGTTCATACATGTCCATATACCACCATATAGGATTCATATGTGGTCATAAGAGTTGAGTTGTGATCATATATATGTAAATATTACCCCCAATTTTCGTTAATGTACACATATGACCATGTATTGAAATGTATAGATATGTATGTTTATATATGTATATGTTACCTCAATTTTCGTTACTATACACAGATGAACATATATGATTCCTTATATGTACAAATAAGAATGCTTTATGAACAAATATGAATCATATATGGATGCATTTGGATATGCATGAAGCATGTGTGTTCATGTTTGGATCCATATATTTCGATGTTTAACAGGGCAGGTAAAAATTTCCACATATGGATCCATAAAGGCACAACGTCTCTTTGTACATGCTCATAAAAACGAATGCATGTTCCTGCATGGATACATAAATCTTCATACATGACCTCCATACATGTGCATTAACGAAATTTTAGGTAATATCTACATACATGATAATACGTGTTTAGCATTTTCATGTGTATTTATACATGCAAATACATGTAGATATTACCTCAAATTTCATTAATGTGCATGTACGGTGATTTTTATATCCATGTATGGACATGTATGAATGTTTATGAGTATGTACGAACATGCATTGAATCCTAATGGATCCATATATGACAATTTTTATTATTGATGTTAAAAAGTTCTCAAACAAAAAAGTTTCGAACAAACTGCAAACCTATTTTTAGCCCTAACAATTTGATTGCGCATTTATGTTATCTTTCATATCAAATATTTTTACCTTTGTCTCCTCTGCCCCCTATGCAAGTTTCATTAAGAGCTGTGGGTTCCACAACTGTGTAGATTTCTTGTTGGTTTTGTCTATAAGTGTAGGCTTACGTATTAATCAGATTTTTATATAATGATGCGTTTAGGCCGAATAGCTAATCAAGTAAAATATTTTAATCCACAGCAGCAGCATTACGCATTTAGCTAAGATATTAACTCTTAATAAGAATGCTATTAGCTGTGTTTTCGACTTAACTGTGTTTTCCTTTAACTATGAAAAAAACTCAAAGTACACCAAAATGTGTTTTAGACAAAAACTTAAACAAAAACTTTTCTTATGCGCGTTAACTTTCAACTTGGAGTATTATCATAATTTATCAACATAGAAATCTCAACGTTTGTGCATTTTCACCTCTAGCGTAACTTCTTCACGTTATTTACTAAAAAGTTTTGCTAACAAACTTTCGAATTTACCGCTAATCGCCAGAGCGTGTATTGGCTCCAAATACTTAACGTTGCTAGGCAGTGGAGTGCCCAGGATTTTGTTGTGGCCTGGGGGGGGGGGGGGGGGCAACATATTTCTTTATGAAAAATTTAAAATAGTTTAAAATATCGAAATGTAATATTTTCAACATACAGTGCGTTGCATAACTGTAATTACAAATGATTTTTGTTATTTTAAATGACATAACTTTTTAAAATTGTTTACTGTTTTTAAGAGTGTGATAACTGATCTCTTATTGTGTAAAATTTAAGAGATTACTTAATTGATTTAAGAGCAAAATTGTGTCATTTTATTTTGTTAGTGTTTCATAACTATAATTATACCCTCATAACAATATATGCTAAAAATATGAAAAAAATGTCAAAACAACGAAATATTTTGTAAAATGAACTAATTTTCGTGCATTTTACCAAAGTTTTTGTTATTTTGACATTTTTTTTTTCGTATTTTTATGTATGTTTTATTATCAGTCCATATAATGGTAAATAAAGAAGAATATCAAATAAAAAAAATAAATGAATTATTTTTGTTTCATATTTAAGTGATTTTTAACAAGGGCAAATTTCAGTCTATTTAAAAATAATAAAAATAATAAACCGTTCACATGTGGTTGTCACAAATTTTGCAAATAATCCGAGTGCTTATGGTGAGAATAAATCAACCGGCCCGAAAAAAAGCTTCCACGTTGTTTCTTAAAAAGAAATTTCGAAGCGGATCCTAAATAGTTTGGGATCTTTTTTTCGACGGTGTGGTTGATTTGGCATTTCCAAGCACCAGAATGAATTCTTCTGAGTACATTACAGTATTAAAGGGCGATGTATCAAACCTTTATTTGAGTCGATAGAACGATCTATGTAATGACCGCGGCTACACCTCAAATGGTTCATACGCTGGGTCTAATTTTGGCTACTCTCTCTAACATATCGGCCGGTATATCACGAATAAATTCTTCAATATTGGCTTCTGGTGCGTAAACCGTTGCGGGCTTGTCCCTGTAGACACGAGCCTTAACATAGCGTCACTTAACCATACGTCACCCGAGTCCAGCTCTTCCATTTTGGGCAAACACAAATTTGTAATCATTGCACGGTAGCGCTCGCCATTCATAGTAACGTTCCTGCCTTCGTCGTCTTTGAAAAAGTACGGTCCAATGATGCCACCGGCCCATAATCCACACCAAACAGTTCATTTTTCGGGATGCATTGGCAGTTCTTGCAATGCTTCTGGCTGCTCTTCACAGCAAATACGGCAATTTTGCTTGTTAACGTATCCATTCAACCAGAAATGAGCTTCATCGCTGAACACAATTTTCCGATAAAAAAGTAGATCTTCATCCAACTTTGTCAGCGCCCATTCCGTTGTTCCGTTGTGCCGTTGTGGTAGGTCGTGTGTTTTCAATTCTTGCACTAGATGTATATTAAAAGGTTTTACACCCAAATCCTTCCGCAAAATTTTCCACGTAGTAGAGTAACAGAGGCCCAATTGCTGCGAAAGGCGCCGAATCGATAATTAACGGTCATCAACAACTAAAGGCGGATACAGCTGCGATATTTTCCTCTGCTCGAACTCTACGTAGGCGTGTTGGTGGTTTAATGTCCAATAATGTAAATTTGGTGCGAAATTTAGTCACAAGATTCCGAGTAACCGTCTCAGAAGGTCGCCCAAATTTACCATAAATTGGAAGAAGTGCACGATACATTTTCTTAAACGAGCATGAATTTTGATAATAAAATTTAATAATCTGCAAGCGTTGTTCGTTTGTAAGTTGTATGGTCATTGTGGTGTAATGGTTAGCGCGTTGGACTGTTACACGGATGGTCCCGGGTTCGATTCCCGGTGACGACAACATCAATTTAGAAAAATAATATGTATGAGTTTTCTATCACTTATATGTATCGCTACACCCACCTTCGGTGTTCCCATAGCACTTAACCCCACCGAAGTAAAATAATGAATCAGGGCTATGAACCAAAAAAAAAAGCTTCAATAAATTCGCCAACTCTACATCAGGTGGCGAGCAACAACTGTTCTAAGACTTATCATCTCCCGCAATTACAGTGTCGCCATGTTTGAAGCCCTTCATCTTTCACCACCTTTCATCTCTCCACTATCCTCTTTCCAAAGAAAGCAACACATTAATTAATAGGAAGAATTTCCTGAGTGATGCTTCTCTTTTCAAAAAAAAAGTTATAGACCAAACTAAACATGTTTAACAGTACATGTTACACGAAAACAGCTTAGCTCACAAAAACATTGTTGCCAAAAAGAATGTTGATAAAAAATCGCCATTTGGAAGAGAAATTGATGCCATTTATTCAAAATAGCAACGAACAATAATTTATTTTCCAACAAGACAATACCTCAGTGCATGTAAGTCATCAGACAATGGAATGGATAGCATCATTCTCCGGATCAAAACCCCATTGAAAATATTTGGGGACCTGGTTAAAAATCAACATATATGCTTCCATTTATGACTGTGTATGACCTAGTTCATGCTCATATATGAAGTCAGTCGAGGTGAGGTCATTCATGCCATATACAACCATATAGGATTCATATGTGCTCAAAGGTGTTCATATGTGATCATACATATAAATGTTACCCTCAATTTGCGTTAATGTACACATATGGCCATGTATGGAAAAGTATGGACATGCCTGATAATATATGTAAATATTACCTGAATTTTCGTTAATGCACATACATGAACATATATGATCCCTCATATGAACATGTATGAATCATTTATAAACACATATAAATAATGTGTGGATACATGTGGACATGTTGAATCATGTGTGCTCATGTATGGATCATATATGTCGATTTTTAACACGGGGATTATTACGCCGTCAATATGAAAGCGTTTCACATCTGAAAGAATCAATTATTGATGCGTTTAGGTCTATAACGGAAGAACTTCGTATAAACCTTGTAGATCGAATTTTCGAGGTGAATTATTTAAATTCTTTTTTTTTTTTTTTTTTTTTTTTAAATTTATTTATTTATTTATTTAATTCCTGTACAACAAGATAAATCTTATAATTAGAGTACAGGAATAATTAAGATAAGCAATTTAAAAAATTGAAAACAATGTAATACAAAGAAAGACAAGGATATAAAACTAAAACTAAACATTAAACTAGAATATATAATTTTTTATGCATATAAATTTTAAGAAAAAAAAAACAAAAAAAAAAAGAATTATAGATAAACAAAAAAATATTAGTTTCGAAAAAATTGTTCAAATAGAAATTTTTTAAAATGTGAAGCGTTGCTGTTAAGTTGTTGAGCTTCTGGAAGCATATTCCAAAGACGAGAAGCATTAAGGTAAAAATGCCATTCAGATACAATGAATTGTTTTTTATTATATATTTTTAATTTTCCAATGGTTTTAATTTTATGCTAATTTAACTCTTCTAAATTTTTTTAACTTACGAAATTTAGTGAAATTAATGTGTAATTATAGTTTTGAAACGCAGTGTATTTAAAACATGTTTGTTGGACAATTCCTCCCGATTTTGTTGAAAATTGGATATAAGATAAAAAGGGACAAAAGTAATAAAAAATTTCAAAGTCGCTCGAAACTTTTTTGTTTTAAAACTTTTTAATATTTATAATAATCCAATGGAATGTCTACTAGGGGTTTTTTTTGACAGACTTTATCATTTCCCGGGAAAGACGGAATCATTTTTTAATTTCCCGGGATCCTGGGAATTCCCGTTCAATTAAAAACAGGTTAAAGTAACATTAGTTTAAAAATACCCATTCAAATAACCAAACATTTTAAGTTACACTATTGCGTCCAAAATTGCAAAAAAAAATTTCATTAAAATCTTTTTTTTACAATGCTTTGATGTAGAATGAAATAATTTAAAATATTTTAAATTTAATTTATATTTTATGCAAAAGTACAACATTCCGTTGGCATTTTTGTTAATACCACTAGTTAAAACTGCGAGTTTTTTCATGAAAATCCATTTACAGACTCATCCAGTGTGATTAAAAAAAAAACAAGTGGAAGCATTAAAGTCCGATGTGCCGAATTTGGTATAAAAAAGATTAAATTCGGCTGTGCCGAATTTTTGAATACCCTCCATCTCATTGTTTGAATTAACCAGAGAAAGTGCAAACAATATATATATCTATATTCTTTGTATCAATTATCGTTAAAAGCGAACTGCACTGTATATAAATACAGATAAAGATTTACACAATTCAATACATATGGATTGTGTCTTTGCTATAAAAAAATCGTTCGATATTCAGGCGCTGAAATCGCTATGTTTAATTTATATGATATTAAATATATATTTGAATTGGGAGTTAAAATCCAAATAATATTCTTTCAAGAATCCAATTGCAATTGATGGAAACGTCCAATTCGGAAAATTGTCAATAGCGCCATTTATTAGTTATAAAGGGATAGGTTTAAAGGGACAGTAATAAGAAAAAAATTGTTTTAAAAATAATAAATATATTGTGAATTAGTAATTAAATTTAATATCTAATTGTAGTTGAGAAAAGACCTAATTGGAAGAATAACTAGCTCCACCTTTTAAATTGTGAAGGGAAGTTTATAAAAAAAAAAAATAATGGAAAAAAATATTCTTAGGAAAAAAACTTTTGTTTTGTAAATGAAACGATTTTAGTAGAAAAAAATCTAACACTCGATTAACGAGGGTTATGTAGACAAAAATAAACTCAGCTTATTGCAATAATTAAATGCAGTTTGCTTATAACACTTGAAATAGGGGAAAAGCACAAATCGATGTCTCAAAGTAATCAATATTTGTAGAAAATAATATTATCCGTACATGAAATATTTACATATAATGTAGCACTGAAATAATTATTTTTCTATAAAACAAAACGCGTGATTTTAGTAGAAAAAAGCCACAAAATAGGTTTTTAGCAATGTAACGAAAATGAATTGTATAAAATACAAAAACACTTTAATTTTAGCGAAAAATATACCGATTTGATCTAAACAATTAGGAATATTATAATTTAATAATATTAATAAAAACTTTAAATGTTTTTCATCTTATTTTTGACTGAAACACAAATTAGTGCTCAAAATTATTCTGCAGGTTTGCCCTCAATGAAGGAAGTTTTTTTTTTGGAATAGTAGTTGGTTTTAAAATCAGTAGTGACAATTTACAGAATTCACAAAAACTGTGGAAAGAGTTGAGAAATCGTTTGCATGCACTGACAGGAATTTAATATTACATTTTAAGCAAAGTTATGCTTTTTTCACAAGGACTTTTAAAAAAACATTTCGGGTGATTACGTAGAAACTTTTGAACTGTTTTGTAAATACTACATTTACATAGTTTAAGTGGTAATCGTTTCAGTTACATATATTCAGTCGAATTTGACAGAATTAAAGGGAAATGCAAATTGAAATATTTATGAAATCTGTGGATATAAGAAGTTCGTTATATAAGACATCATTTGTATAGAGGCTTGTTGACGAGACAAACAATTTAAATACAATGAATTCTTTATAACAAAGATCCATTTTGCAATTTTTATTGTTATTGAATTTCAAATTGAAACTAGTGTTTTAGTTGAATTTAGGGTTTAAACAGCATACGCGAATTAAAAAAAAGGTTTATAAAAAATGCGCTTGACATACATAATGAAATAATTATTAAATACCCGTTTACATTACAACACACGTGTTTATACTATACATCACATAAGTCAAACGGAAAGTGTGATAATATTAAGTTTGTCAAAAAATTAAAAAAGAAAATATTTTGTGTGTTTAGAGTGTTTTCGAGACACAAAAAATTAAAGAAACTGGTATTTTTTTCAAATTATATAAATCAAAAAATAGATCCGGAGACAAATTAATATGTTTTGCTGATATAGGTATTAAACTTTTGTCAAAAATTCGTAAATTTTTTGGAAGCAAAAATCGTCCAATAGTCATTTAGTTATTGTGGGTATTAAATATCGTCAAAATGACTATAAATCGTCAAACCTGGCAACACTGCATGTGATTGCTTCTAATGCATACATACCATACCAGTTATAAAAACCTTCATACACACATACAGGGTGGCTGATGCATATTGCTACAATAAGAAATTCAAATAACTTTTTTTTTTTCAATACATACAAATATTTATTTTTTTTTACATTCGAAAAGCCATACATCTTTGTTAAGTATTTTTAATGGCTTTTAAGAAACAATTTAATTAAAATGACTAACACGCCTGATGACATCAAATGCAAGCGAAATTCCATGCAAATTACAGAGAAAATTCCAAGCTAAGGGGCAAGTCTACTGCGTTCAATTGCTTGTTATTTGATTTTTTTAAAGGAGAGAAATGAAAATCCTTAACCAGAACTGTCCGTATTGACTGTCTGGTGATACATATATGAGCAAAAATATTCCATGTCGAAACTCTAGAATTGACACTTACTGCAGCAACTATGGCAACAATTGTTTCTTACATTCGAACTGAGAAATTTTGATTAAAAGGCGTCCTAATGATTGTCCCACGATTGACAAATAGTTTACGAGCCCAATCTGCTCGGAAGACTGCCTCCTAATGTGCCCGTTAAGTTTGTTTATGCGGAAACGCCAGCCTCCAAAGCATTGTAGTGGCGCACAATCATAATGTTAGTTTCATTACCCCATTCATTTTCCTTAAATTGAAAGACGAATCAATGAAACCAAAAAAAAAAAAATTGAACCGATTAATAACTCAGAAAGAAAGGTATTATTTTTTTTTGTAGTGGCATTTATCAGCCACACTGTATTACAAAACAAAAAAAAAAAAAAACAACAGTAATATTTTGTAGGTTTTTCCCAGATTTTTTTTTAAAGAATTACAAACAAAGTGTGTATACTAGGCCGGGTCGAAAAAAAAAGTTGTGCCGGTCACCCCCTACAATTAAAGATAATTTGAAGAAGATTTGAAAAAAAATTTTTTTTTTTTTTTGCCACGCCCCTTGACCCCGCGCATTTGGTTTTTTATTTCCTGTGGCTCCATTTATAGTCCGATTGTAACGTGTGATATATCATTGTTTTTGGAATGACAATGGCTACATTCTCTACATTGATCACTTTTGACTCCGACGTCAAATTCTAAAAGTGACTTCTGGAAACTCGATTTCTACCACCCTAACTCACGAGTTTTTCTAAACGATAAAAAGTTTTTTAAATTCCATGAAATTTTGTCTTTTACAGTATATATATTTATTCAGTAACAAAAAAGTTACGAAGGTTTAAAAAAAAATCAATTTGAGTTTTATTCCAACAATCGTTAACAATAAGCTTTGGTCTTTTTGTGGTTATTGTTTTTGTGGCCATTTTTAAAGTACTCTCTTTTTACTCATTTTTCTATCAAATATTGTTGAGAGAAATTTTTTTTTGTTATCATTTTTTTTAAATATAAAAAATATTGAATAACTTCACGGTTTGTTTGTAATTTTGTTTTATCAATATCACATGATTGAAAATGCATATTGTTAAAAACAATTTAATTATATTTTTAAAGAAAAAAATATTTTAGTAATTTACACTAATTTTATCAACTGGCAACACTTTTGTTAAACATATTATTAGGGCTCGGAACTTCATGTAAATACATGTCTGTTGTCGTTAGCTAGAGAGCAATGTTAACCAAATATCTTTGCGAATCATTAAAATTTGCAACAAAATGGCATCGATTTGTTAGTGCATATTTTTACATATTTTGCTATAAACGCATATTTTACTATAAATGCATATTCTTATGCATATTTTGTATTTTTTGTTACATATTTTGCATATTTTTACATGTTTTTGCATATTTTTACATATTTTTGCATATTTTAGCAAATTTTTTTGATGTTTTACTAAAAATAAATTTTTTACAATTTAAATTTTTTTAGAAATAAAATCTTATCAAATTTATACATTTAATTTTTTTTATCAAGAAATGTTATATGACAGAAAATTCAACTACAAACTTTAAGAAGATTTTTAATTGCAATTCTCAATTTTGTAACGGCTTTTTAAAACAGAAATTACTAAAATTTAAAAATTATATAGAAAAAAATGAAAAAAATCAATAATAAATGCATATTTTTAAATTTTAAGTACATATTTTACGATTTTAAATACATATTTTATGTAAATAAAACACAAATATAAATGCATTAACTTCCGAGCCCTACATATTATTATTCCTCTTCAAGTGTTTGCGTCTACAGCTGTAGCTTTTTGATAAAATTAGTGTAAATTACTAAAATATTTTTTTTCTTTAAAAATATAATTAAATTGTTTTTAACAATATGCATTTTCAATCATGTGATATTGATAAAACAAAATTAAAAACAAACCGTGAAGTTATTCAATATTTTTTATATTTAAAAAAAATGATAACAAAAAAAAATTTCTCTCAACAATATTTGATAGAAAAATGAGTAAAAAGAGAGTACTTTAAAAATGGCCACAAAAACAATAACCACAAAAAGACCAAAGCTTATTGTTAACGATTGTTGGAATAAAACTCAAATTGATTTTTTTAAACCTTCGTAACTTTTTTGTTACTGAATAAATATATATACTGTAAAAGACAAAATTTCATGGAATTTAAAAAACTTTTTTATCGTTTAGAAAAACTCGTGAGTTAGGGTGGTAGAAATCGAGTTTCCAGAAGTCACTTTTAGAATTTGACGTCGGAGTCAAAAGTGATCAATGTAGAGAATGTAGCCATTGTCATTCCAAAAACAATGATATATCACACGTTACAATCGGACTATAAATGGAGCCACAGGAAATAAAAAACCAAATGCGCGGGGTCAAGGGGCGTGGCAAAAAAAAAAAAAATTTTTTTTTCAAATCTTCTTCAAATTATCTTTAATTGTAGGGGGTGACCGGCACAACTTTTTTTTTGTATGGGGTGCGACCCACTCTAGTGTATACCCTCCGCACTATGGGATGGAGTATTATTTTTACAAACACGCTTGCGGAGACATACATAATGAAATAATTATTAAATACCTATTACATTACGACATATATGTTTATACTATACATCACATAAATCAAACAAAAAGTGTAATAAACGGCTATGTGCTGGATATCGAGTCGTTTTCAAATAGCAAACTTTTTTGAAAACGAATCATCTTCCTTAAGGGCCAACAAAAAATAAAAAGAAGATGCATAAGGGATGCCTGAGACCCTTCCAGAGTATTCCAGATAGTAAATTGTTATGGTTTTTTTTCAAAACTTGTCGGCGTCCTTTTATCTTTTTTTTTTGCTTGTACACAACACAGAGATGATGAATTCAATTTTCAAAATAGTACTTTTTATCCCCAACAGTACTAAACAAATTAACAAACAAAATCGTCATGAAAATTAATTTATTATTTATTTAAGAGCTTGTTCACAACAACAGCTAAAACTAAAAGCGAAACTGTACACTCTGTATGGGAAATTTTAGTAAAAAATTGTATGGGAAAATAGATTTGCTTTAAGCTTTTATTGAGAACAGCATCTAAAACAAAACTTAGGCGATGTTGTTTAAGTGTAAGTGAGACCTGCTTTTTTTTACAAGGTTTTTTTATCGTAAATTTAAATTTTTTTTTTGACATTCCGTTTTGTTTTTTAAAATGAATTTTGCCAAAAGATTTAGCTTAAAATAGAATTAATTCTCTTATGACGAAGTTTTAATCAGCAGTCTAGCGGATTTTTTCTATTCATACAAAATGTATGGGGAAATAATTTCGTTATTAGTTTTATCTCTTATTGGGAGTGTTCTCATAAGCAAAAATTTGTAAATCAACTAGTCAAGTGGTCATAAGAGTACCATGGTACTTTTCAAATACTACAACAAAAAGTACTATAGAACCAACTTTATCATCCCTGACACGACATGCGAATGTTTTTTTGAAAACATGTCATTAAAATCTAGGGCTGCCATATTAAATTATTGCAATAATTTTGCAACTAAATCAATAGTTTTTATGTGTTTATTTTTAACAAAACAATTAAAAACATATTTGCTATTTATTTTTATATACATTCTAATTGTTAATTTGTTGTTATGTTGTTATTAAATAAAAAAATGCAAAAAAAAACTTGACTTATTGAAGTTTGTGAACTTCGGTAACTCTAGATTTTTCGAACATCATTATAAAAGAAGAAGAAGACTTTAAGTAAATTTGCGATTTGTAAAAAAAAAGTGTTATTTTCAAGAAATATTTTTTTAAGACAGTTTTTTAATAAAATTTAATAATAAATTATTTATGTGCATGATAAAAAAATTAATTTACATTGTTCATGCTCAGTTCAAAGTGTTTTTGTAATTGTTAGACTAAAACTTTGTTTAAAAAATGCATTTTAATTCATTGCCACAGATTTATGTAAAAATACATGAAATATTAAGAGATTTTTAAAAGTCTTGTTTTAAATTGAAGAAGCTATTAAAAGATTGCTTTTTGACTTAAAATAAATAAAAAACATTTCAAATTTTTAATACTAATTGTTTTTTTATTATTTAACAAACCTTTCCAGGAAAAAATCTACATTCTATTTACTTTCGACAAAGTACAACTGCTCGATTTAAAACGAGCAAACAAATTGCGATATCGGAATCTGGCACACCTAATTTTGTAAACTCGTTTTACTTTTGCGGTTTCGTTTTCTGGCACATACACGAAAATTAAGTTTGTCACAAAAGAAAGAAACTGGTATTTTTTCAAATTATATAAATCGATAATAATACAAATCGAAAAAAAGATCCAGTGACAAATAAATATGTTTTGCTGATATATTAAACTTTTGGCAAAAATTCGTAATTTTGTTGGCAGCAAAAATCATATAATCATCATTTAGTTATTTTGGGTATTAAATATCTTCAAAATGACGATAAATCGTCAAACCTGGCAACACTGCATGCGATTGCTACTAACCACACATACATATATACCATTTATAAAACCTACATAGATACAGGGTGGCTAATAAATATTGCTATATTAAGAAATCAAATAACTTTTTTTCAATACATAAAAATATTTTTTATTCTTTCATTTGAAAAGCAATACATTTTAGTTAGATTACCCCAATCGTTCATTTTCCTTAAATTGAAAGACGAAGCAATGAAACAAAAAATAAAAAAAATGGAACCGATTAATAACTCAGAAAAAAAGTTATTACGTTTTTGTTTTGTAGTTGCATGTATTAGCGACCCTGTATTACAAAAGAAAAAAACAACAACAATATTTTGTGGGTTTTTTGTTTTTGTGCGTGTTGATTATGACCACGGATGGTAACCGATTCTATATGGTTATTGGTATGGTTAACGCTATTTTCTTTTATTTCGGTAACGTTATTTTAGGGGTAACTATATTTCAGTTATTTCGGTTGCGGGCTTTTATAGTTAACGGTATTTTATTTATTTCGTTAACGGTATTTTAGATATAAAATAACGTTACATTTTAGTTATTTCGGTAACTTTATTTTAGGGAAAAGATTTTTAGTTATTTTGGTAGCGGCATTTTAAGGGTAACGTTATTTTAGTTATTCAGGTAATGTTAATGTACACCACAATTGTTAGCCCCATTATGCCCGAGTTTTAATGACTTTCTAGTTTATGATCATACTTTGGGAAAATATATATATTTAAAGAAGTTTTTTTTCAGATATTGGTAGATTATTTCGGTAACGGTATTTTTATGGTATTGATATTTTAATTATATCGGTAACGGTATTTTACGGATAATGGTATTTCAATTATTTCGGTAACGGTATTTTAAGATATTGATTTTTTAATTATATCGGTAACGGTATTTTACAAATAACGGTATTTCAATTATTTCGGTAACGGTATTTTTGGGATAACGATAGTCAGTTGGAAGGGGTTTGAATCGGTTACAGTAATTTAGCGATATTGACTGCCATCCCTGATTGCGTATATTCTTGTGTATAAGCATTGAATGTACGTATGCATGATGAAATATGTAAATAGAATATTTTAAAATTTGATTCAAAATTTTAAGAGGTATTCCCACATTTTCACTCATAACTTTTTAACGCGTTAACCGATTTTGATCATTTTCACTAGCAAACTGCTCATGATATCAACAAACAATTTGACTGAAAATTAGCAACACCTCTTCTGTATTGGCGGAGTATTTTGTATTAACACAGACAGACGGACAGACGGACAGACGGACAGACGGACAGACGGACAGACGGACATGGCTATATCGACTTCTCTATTCATGCTGATCAAGAATATATATAGTTTATGGGGTCCCAGAATTTTTTTAAAGAAATTACAAACATTTGACAAAGTGATATATACCCTCCCGCACTATGGGATGGAGGGTATAAAAACAGTAAACTCAAATCTCACATCTCTCAGTTGCTGAGGAAAATGCTAAACTGGACTTGTTAAGGGTGTTTTTTATAGAGTGACACAAGTTCAAATCATAATAAAACAAGGAAATATATTTTTAATATCAATGAAACGGGCTTTATTGGAAAGAAAATTTTATTAAATTAATGTTAAAATATGATTTCTGCCATGTGGCCACGGCTGGCGCGTAGAAGGCGCAATCTGGAACACCAATTTTCAACAACTTTTCGCAGAATTTGCGGCCGTATTTCGCCGATAACTCTTCGAGTGTTGATTTCCAGGTGTTCAATTGTTTGTGGTTTATCGAAGTATACAAGTGACTTAATATAACCCCAAGGAAAATAATCCAATGGGGTTAAATCATTCGATCTTGGTGGCCAATTAATTGGACCATTACGTGAAATTATTTTTTCATCATGTAGCGCCCGCTGTGTGGCATGTGGATCCGTCCTGTTGGAACCACATATCAGCAAGATTAACGCCACGTAATTGAGGTACGAAAAAACATTCGAATCATGTTCCTATACCGTTCACCATTGACAGTAACATTCTGACCATCATCGTTTTTGAAGACATATGGGCTAATGACTCCGCCAGCCCATAAAGCGCACCAAACAGTAATTTTCTGTGTATATAATGGTGTTTCGACAAAAGCTTGTGGATTCTCTTCACTCCAAATGCGAAAATTCTGTTTATTTACGTAGTTGCTTATTTACTTACGTTATTTACGTAAATGGAAGAAGTGCACGATGAGTTTGATGAATAGAACAATTATTTTGATTAAAAATTTCAACAATTTTCACTCGTTGCTCTGGAGTAAATCGCTTCATAATGAAATTTCAAAGCAAACTAAACAAAAATCAACTATCAGCTGTTTAATGGGTGGTCTAATAAAGCAGTGATGCCAACTCAAAGTTGTGATACTCTAAAAAAAACACGCTTTATGTCTTTTCATTAAATATTGATTGTTACAATATTAGCTTTTATCATACATAGTATAATATAAGAATCGAGTTCGTCAATTTACGTTTGGTTTCAAAAATGTTCCCACTTCCTGATAGCAGCCACAATATGATCGCTCTTTCGTCCTAACACTGGGGAAAAAGTACACTCCAACAACAGTGTAAAATTCGTGTTACAAAAAATACGTGTGAGGGCAGAAGATTAATATACGAGGCAGAGATTAGTATTTTTTTTATCCAAAGGTATGTTCTTAATGTCAGAGAAAATACTCAAATAATTTCAGTTTATCGTATCAAAGGCCTTAAAACTGGGTTAAGTCATTTGTTATAGAGTTACTTTGAACTTAAGATTGCATTTTCATTAAATACTGTCATTGCCAGTGCCGATTTATTCTTACTAAATTTCGGCTAAATAGAAAACTTAAAAATGTGTCCTGCATATAAAGGGTCCGCCAACTAAATTTTAACTAGTGCTTATTTCGTGAATGGTAACACTTAGCTCATGTCTGATTTGACAGATAATTAGTTTTATCCTTCCGCTGAACGAATATGGTCCGTATGTTCGTTATCTTGTGAAAAAAGTGAAAGAAACTGGCATCCTCATCGATAAACCAAAGCGTGAAAAGCCAAAAACAGTGCGTACACCCGAGAATATTGCTGCTGTGGCAGAAAGTGTGCGTGAAGCGCCATCAACATCAATTCACCGTCGTTCTCAACAATTGAACATTTCGGAGACATCATTGAGACGAATTTTGCATAAAGACCTTGGTATGACGCCATACAAAGTCCAATTGGTTCAGGAGTTCAAAAAAAAAGTTATTTGGCGGACCCTTTAGAAGAAGAGTTAGTATATAATTTTAAAGCTTATTTTAAACATTTTCATCATTTAATATATCAGGACTTTTCAAATATCTTACCCGTTTATACAATTTTGAATTTCTAGTCTTTGAAATAGTATATTCAATAATATATAATTAAATTTTTTTATATTTTATGTTTGCTATATTATTAATAATTAGCAAGGCAGCGACTTTCATGCACTCAAAAATCTTAAAAAAATGTAGTGAAAAATTCAAAATCTGCGCCTTCAATAAGAACTTTAATCGAAATATGTACTAAAAACCAAAAAAATAAGCACAAAATATCCAAAAATATTCAAAAATATGCACTTCCAATTTTTGGATTTTTGAAAATTGATTAAATAATAACTTGAGATTGTTGGTTTAAAAATGAAATCCACTATAATTGTCTTACAAATGTTAAGGGTTACAAATGCTTTCTTTTGTTTATTTTTAATCAGATCTAAATTTTGATGTTTACAAAATGTGAGAAAATATGCAATTTTATTGAAAATATACAACAAAAAACGCATTTATAGTAAAATATGCAAAAATATTCATTTTTAACAAAATATACAGAAGCAAATCGATGCCATTTTGTAGCAAATCCTTTGATTCGGAAAAGTATTTGTTCAAAATCGATCCTGGGCTACTGACCACAAATATGCATTTGCATGAATGTCGCTGCCCTGATAATTAGCAAATAAGATCTGCTATATTTATCAGTTTAGTAGCTTATATCTGCTATTTTAAAAAATGTATTTCTGTAACACTCTTTAATTTTGCTTACGGTTAATTACATTTTTACCTCCCCCCCCCACCCCAGGGTAAACCACTGTTGATAAGTATGATACACAATACAGCTATTGTGGTTTTATACTTCCTTTTGAATTTCTTCCAACCATATACATTTTTTCATACAAGATAGTCTGAATAAAATATTGGTATGTAGATTTGGATAACGAAATATACTCGTATAAATTAAAACTGATTCTTGATGTACATACAAAAAGTTTATTTTAATTTTAATTCAGATAAACTCTTATATTGCTATGGAATGTCGTTATGTCTATTATCCATACTTGGGAATGTTTCATTTGCATTGAAATTTAATTGCCATTACTTATGGTCAATTCCAATGCCAAACAAGTTCATTACCATTCCAAAGCCAATAACATTTTTAGATAATTGGCAATGATTTGACCAATGGTAATGAAATGTCACTAATGCCTAAAATAACCAATTTCAATTGACGAAAACATTTTAAATTTTTTTTAACTCACTCCTAATGTACAGCGCTTTTATGCAAAAATGACGAAAATCTTTTCGGATTTTATTTTGAGCTAAGAGAAAGAATTTAAAAATTCTAACACAGGAGTTACTTAAAATAAGAAACATCAAATAGCCATCAGGTAACTTCTGCAGTAAATATTTGTAGTTCATTTAAAAAAACGAACCACTGCAAATTACTTAATTATGATTTTACAGTCATTTACAGTCTTCATGCAGTATTTTTTTTTAAAACAAATAAAACAAATAAAAGTTTGTTTATTTTTTACTACATATGTGGTTAATTTTTACTATAATTGTGGTTCATAATTTGAACAGTAAAAAGCAATTGACAATGTTAGTTGAAATGTAAGTCGTCCTTTTTATTTGTTTTTACTACATTTTCAGCGATCTTTACCTACTATAGTATTTTAAGTGTATATATTTTTGCCGTGAACATTTTTACTCGAAATTGAAAGACCTCAAATCGTAATTTAAATTGTGAAAGTAAACAATTTTTACATTTTTGAAATACCAAATCACTAAAAGCTAAAAAGCTTACTTTTTCATTCGAAAAATAATAGTATTGTACATATAAATTTTGTGAAAAGAAATAACAAACACACTCATGAAAATCATTATGGGTAAAATCATTTTTTCATATTAACAGTTTTTCTGTCATTGTTAAAATTTTCAATAAGCAACTATTTAATTTTTGGGTGTAGAATTACTCATAAATCCTTTCACATTCACAATAGAAATACACTTAAGAAATGGTTGCCAATTATTAACATAACATATTAACTAATATAATTTTTTCCCAGAAATTATGCAAAGACTAGTAACGCTTTGCCAAGTTTTTTTTACTTTTTCTGCTTTTGTTTGCATAATTTATGCAAAAAAAAATAGAACTAATGTCTGACATGTTTTCATTAAATTTCAACGTTTATTTTCTGAGTGTTTGTAATGTGAAAACATAAAAAGCAGCTGTGATACTTAAGCAATATATGCAATATAAAAAGGGCGTAGGGAGTGCCTTCCCGTCAGCTCTTAGATTTCGGTGAAATTAGGGTATGTAATAAAAATATCGACCCTAGTCGATATTTGAAGCTAAACATTTGTTTTAAAAGTATTCGATTTTCTTTTTAATCTTTTTAATATTTTTAATGCTCCATTGGATAGACTGTGAAAATCTTATACACTTTAAAAAATGATTGTAAATTTACTACTATAAAACGATTAAAGTTTTATGTAGTATTACGCAAATTTAATAAATTTCAATGCAAAATGAGTAAAACTATTGTGCGCACACTTTTATATACAATTATACACACTTACAGTATTTTTTTTTACCAATTATGTGTTTACAATTAAACACAATATGTCTAAAAGTAGTATTATTTCGTTAAATAAAATTTTTACGCACAAAGTTTGTAAATATACTAACTTATAATAGTAATAAATATTTTGACATTTTTAAATTGAAAATAAAAATAAAATAAAAATAAAACAAATTAAAAAAAGCTAAAAAAAACTAAAAATTTGAATTTATTGGGAATTTTATGTGAATTAATAAACAAATTAAAATGTATAAATGTAGTATTTGTGATAGTGAATTAAAAAAATTCCTAATGTACCGAAAACATTTATACATCCAGTAATAGAAACGGAATTTCTAAGTTTTTGCAATCTAATTGTGGAAAAATATTTTCAAAATATAATACATATATGTTCAGAGCTTTAAAGGACTTCAGACGGTTTTTACTCAAACGATTTAAAAAAATTGCCAAATTAGAAAAAATCCTTAATATTAAAAAAAAATCTTTAATATTAAAAAAAAATCGCCAAAAATGAAAAAAAAACTTTAAAATTAGTAAAAAGTCGCTAAAATTAAAAAAAATCGATAACAATTAAAAAAAGTCGCTAAAATTTCAAATGCTCGATAACAATTGAAAAAAAATGCTGCAATTTAAAAAAATCGCCAACACTGAAAAAAATGCCAAATATTTAAAACTAGCCAAAAATTTAAAAAAAGCCCTAAAAAATAAAAAAATATTCCAAAAATTAAAAAATAATCGTCAAAAATGAAATGAAAAATATTGACGAGAAATTGAAAATGAAAACGAAAAACAAATTAATTTTGCAACCTCAATTAACCCATTCCTGCCTATTGGGTATTTAAATACCCAAAAAGGAGTCATCTTAATAAAATTATAGCTAAAGCCAGGTAAGAGTTGCATCAAATTGATTTTTACAGGTAGGTAGAGAAAGGATTAAAATACTTTAGAAAAATATTGGTGTAAAAATTGGGGGGTTGGTAATTATCTGTTCAATTGACTGCAAATTTACATATTCTGAAAAATTGAAAAAAGAATTGAAATTGCCTCTGAAAAATTGGAGAAAGCGACACATCGGAAAACTTTATTGTTGGCTAATAGTGTTAGGTATTCTTTAAAGTGCAAAAAATTTGTGGCTGAGTAGGACCACTCACTTGGGCTACAAGTATGATTTCATGACATGACCATTAAAATACGTATTTTACAGTTTTATGAAGTACCCTTGCTTGAAATATCGGTTATTTTCAAGTAAAAATGAAGAGTTTTACATGAAAGAGCATAACAAAATAATTTAATTAAAAACCACAGAGAAATTATTTTATATTAGTGGTTAATTCATAAGTCCCAAGTATGGGAAATCAAAAAGAAAATTATATCAAATAACTTCCAAAACCTTAAGTAAAGAATGTGTGAAATTTCATCGATATTGGACAATGGAATCGGGGGTCAGGCATTAATGGGTTAACCACATTTTTCTGTTCCGTCTATTATATACCAATGCGGAGTGAACCACATTGTCAACCTTCCTTATTTCACCTTAATCCGTACGCCATTTGGAAAGTACAAGGAGTTTTTAATGTTTTGAATGCTTTATATTTATTTTTATCGGAAACATTCTTTTATTAATGTAACATCTATATTTGGTAAATTGTTCATGAAAAAATTTCCTATATTAAAAAATCTTTGTTTTAAAACGAAGTTCTTAACATCTAACTTTACACAGGTTTTTTTTAAAAGATAAATTTGCTTTGATATTTGATGCTGTTATTGTTATAAAATCTTGTCTTTCAGTTCAGAAATTATATTTAATTTGGGACTGTTTGTTCAAAGGTTTTGTTAAATTTTGTGAACTTTGTTTTTGAAATTAATAAACCAGTTAGGAAGTTAATGAAAGTTTGCTTTATTTGTTTTCATTTGTAGATATTCTTCTGAAAGAAAATTCTGAACGACTTATTCCATAAAAAAATATACGGAAGAATATTTATATATTAGCCTAAAAATTCTAGATTTTTTTTAAATTACAAATTTGAAATTGATTCACAACAGTTTTTAATTAAAATTTTGTATCTTGCTTTTAAATATTTTTTTTCCTTTTTCCTATTCCTTCTTTTTTCCTTTTCTTTCTTCTTTTTCATGGTCGAGTATGATTAAACACAAAAAAGCATGTTTAAACAAAAGGCAAATTTAATGTCCTTAACAACAGATAACTTATTTCGCCAACGCATCCATGATATAATTTTTTTTCATAAAATCCCAATTTAAAGCATTGAAAAAATTTGAATTGTTGTAAGTTAATACCATTGAGGCTTTGCTGAATTTTTTCAGTTGCATATTCTTTTGCTTTGTTTTAAAATTCTGGCATATTTGAATGATGATGAAATAGTTCATGTATTGATAGATTATTGTTTTGTTTTTCAATCAATATTGCAAAGGTGTATCTACTGGGGCAGGAGAGGGAAAACTTTTTTCGTTGCTCCAATTTTATTTTATTACTTTTCCTTAAAACCCATTTTTTCGTTAAAAAAAACTTTTAAAATTTAAAAAAGGTTTATTTTAAGATGCCATTACAGATCATAATAGGGACTATTTTACAAGGAAGATATCCTGACCCGAACTTGCAGAGTTTAATGAACTTTGGATATGTAGTAAAGGAGCAAAATAAAGTGACACATATTTTTTTTTAATATAAGGGTTAGGTCCGGTTGTGGAGATATCGAGCTTTAAAATAAAAAAAAACCGAAAACTAATCAAAAGTAGTCAACATAATCGTCCATATTTTTTAAAGGTTAAAGCTACGTGATTCATTGACATCCCATTTTAAAGCTACACGAAAAGAAAAAGCATGGTTGGGGCAACCATATTCCAAGAGCATCATACATTTTTGGACTGATGCTTGCCACAACCGTGACACTATGGTTGTGACAACCACAGCCTTATCTTTTTCTTAAGCGTAACATGATAATTAGTTTGACATATTATGGTTATTTTCTTAATCGTTATATGAAAATTAGATTATCATATTATGATTCCTAATTGATCTCAATATTATCATATTATGGTTATGGAAATGTTTATAAATTATCATTATTCTCCCAGCCTTCTGTTGAAGCTGGATTAAAATTTATGCATGTTCTTTTTAAATAGTGCAAACGTATATATATAGTAATTTAATAATTTACACATTTAAATAAAGTTATTTAAAAATAATTTAAGTTTTCAAATTGTCTTTGCGCTGACGACTAAGTTATGTGTGTGTGTCGCTATGCGATATTTACATACATTTTTTATTTTAGTATCTAAAAAAGTAAAACTAAACTTTCGCTTTTTCAGCACAAATCTTATTTTATCAGGAAAAATAAAATAATGGAAACATGTGATCACAGCATAAGTATGCATTAAAATATTGTTAAGAATGTAATTTCAAAATGCATTTATAATGACCATAACATGTTTGTAGCAATCATAATAACTATTTGCACTGTAACCACATTATAGTCTTAATTATCATATTACGATCACGGAAAAGAACGACGTCATCATTTATTACTATTTTATGTGTATTGCAAACATATTATATTATATCGTACCACAGACATAAAAGCAGGTGTATTTTGTTTAAGTTTTTCTTTCATATTTCTTGAAATTTCTTTTTGTTTACAATTGATTTTACTTGATTACGACAAATTTAAAAATAAATCACTTATTTTTATCACTTTAAACTTAATTTATAATAAATAATTGTATAAAAAACCTTAACTTCATTTAAGGGATGCGTGTCAATTTAACTTTTGACTAGGCTCCCATGGTAGACCGGGTTGAGACTGCGTTGGTTTTCTATTTTTAAGTTTTGTTTTAATATTATTTAATTCCTTTGGACTGACTGCTTCTCACAACTTCTTTTAACAAAATCTTAAACAAGAATTCCAATAAAGAGGCATTCGCAACTATAATAAAGAACCATATTATTGGTGAAATATGATTGATACAATAATAATTTAATTAAAACAAATATTTATAGCTGTAGGAAACATGGTTTCATGGCCGTAATCATAATGCAACCTAATTTTTCACTTCGTGTACTGATATCGTGTTTTAAATAAAATTAGAAAAAATAATTTTAAAATTAACTTTTTTTTTAAATACGCGTTTCATGCTGTTTTTCAAAGAACTGTTTTTTTAATTCTTAAAAATATATGTTAATTTAGAATTATTCCCCTATGTCGTTGCCCAATCCTAATTCCTATGGAATCCAAAGTTATTAATAAAAATCTAAAAAAGATATTTACATAAAATAAAAATATTTTATTAAAAAAAAAAAGTTTTACAAAAGTAGTTGCAAATAATTGTCCATTTCTTTTTACGGCTTCAGCTACGAGCAGTGGCGTAAGTGAGAATAGTAATTTACTCTGCTAAAAGCATCAAAAAAATGGACTAATTACACAAGGCAACAATTTTGAAAAAATTTTAGGGGCTTTGAAAACCACTATACAATTTTGATGTACTGTGGTCCCAGTAGTACAAATATGATTCAATTTTGAAATTCTATGGAGAGGTTTTTTTTTAAAAATTTTTAAGTAAAATTATAAATTTTTTTAGACGTTTCTCCACATAATTAATGACAACTAAAAAAAAATTAGTCCGATATTATTCAAATAAATTTAGAAAAACTGAAATTTACATAGCCTTTAATCTGTTAATATATTGCGTTTCAATCGGCTCAGTAGTTTCGGAGTTATAATAAAAAATTGAGGGAAAAAATATTTTTTTTACGTGAAAATAGCAAATTTTTTTTGTTTTAAAAAAATCATAAAAAATCGAAAACGGCAAAAATCGTTCAGATTTATTGCTTTATCGCAAAGCCACATGTAATAGGAACAAAATGAGATATCGATCATAAAAATCGATTGATTTTTTTTCGAATTTATTCACAATTAAGTGAATTCGCTCATTTTCACCAAATTTTAGTTTTTTGTCTGATATACATAAAATTGAGTAGTTAATGTTCTTCTTTCGATTGATTGAATTTTGAAAACATTTTCCCCATGCTATGTACAAATTTTCACATCAAAAATGCATTACATAGTAACATTCGTGTATTTTTTGGCAAAACCCTACCTAGAATATACTGATTCTATTCTTCGGAAAGACATTTGTGTTGGATGAGCTTAAATGTAAATAAATAAATAAATTAAATAGTAGAAAATTTATATTTTATTATTCACATTTATTATAATAAATAAAACAAGAAAATAAATAAATAAATATGTATTATAAACTACAAACTCTGAAATTTTCTTTTAGTCGATTTTCTACTATTGTTGAATAACGAAGTGTTACTCTGAATACTCCAGCAAAAATCAGCCATCATGTGTGCATCCCAGCGACCCTGGTATCGTTCCTCCATTGTCCGGATATCTTGGTGGAATCGTTCGCCCTGTTCTTCACTCAAGTCTCCTAGATTTTCAGGAAAACGATTGCATCCAAGATTCTGGAAGTGAGTTAACATCTCTTCAACGTGCGCAACGTATATCATCACCCTTGTTATTTCCTAAGAAATTTTGAATAACCCATACAAACGAATCCCATGCATTCTTCTCAATTTCTGACATTGAACTGCCAAATTCAGTATCGTTCACCAATTTGCGAATTTGTGGGCCATCAAATATGCCTGCTTTCAGCTTTTCCATACTTAGATTGGGAAACTTCCTTGAAATATACTGGAAACATTCACTATCTTTGTTAAGTGCTTTAACATATTGTTTCATCAGACCAAGTTTAATGTGAAGAGGGGGTTAATATGATGCGATCTCGGGGCACTAGAGCCACATTTATAACATTTGGCGTACCTGGAACTAGTGTTTCCCTATGTTCTGTTTTAGCTCTGCTGTCCCATAAACATATAAAACAAGGATATTTTGTAAAGCCGCTTTGTTGGCCTAAGAGGAAATTTACCATCTTAAGATCAACACAAATTACCCACTTATGTTCATCATACTTTATCTTCTTCATGACCAATGCAATTACAGAGTATTCTTCTTCTACTTTGGTTGAATGTGCGATCGGCAAGGAGTGAAATTTATTTCCATTATGCAAAAGGACACACTTCAAGCTGCGTTTTGATGAGTCGATAAATAAACGCCATTCGTTTGAATCAGATCTCTGTAAGCCCATGGCAGTCATCAAACCAGAAATATCTGTGCAGTACACAAAGTCATCCTCTTCAGCAAAATAATGAAGTAAGTCTTTTTCTCGAGTACGGTAATACGAAACTTTAGTTTCTTTAGTTATGAGACCTGTTTCTTTCATCCGGGACGCAAGTAATTCAGAAGATCTTTTCGACAATCCAAGGTCTCTAATTACATCATTAAGCTGATCTTGATTCCATGGTCTCGGCGAGAAATGTTTGTGTGGGATGAACTCGTCATTTTCAGCTGTAGATGGTAGTGCTGGATCTGACATATCTGATTGGTAAGACATACTTGAGGTTGAGTGTCCTGGTGAAGATGAAAGCACATGACTACAGCTTGCACCCCGATCTTGAGCATATTCTATTTCTTGTGAATGTAGAACTGCAAGTGTAAACCCATCAGCAGACCTCGTGGGGTAAGACCATCGCATATGTTTTCCAAAAAAAAAATCATCCGTTACAGGTAGCTAACGGAAAATAAGAGCACTTCAGCGTACACGCACATTTATGAGCGTTTTATTACTATCCTACCGCAATCGTAAAAATTAAACAATCTTTTGTTTGTTACTTATTTTTTTTTTTAATTATTAGAATCATAAAAATGTCATAGAGGTTTTTCCCAAAGGGGTTTTGCCAAAATGCGTGTCGTAAAATGCACCTGAGTTTTTATGTTCTGCATTTTCATTATATAGTAGGTACAATTTTCTACAGTGCTTGTAAATATGCGATACCTTCAATTAATTGTAAATAAAAATGTAAAGCATGCATCGATTTTATGATCCATATCTAGTTTAATTCGCATGATATGTAGCTTTACTAAAAAAAATAAAAAGTAATATTTTTTGCAGTTTTTGATTTTTTCCAGATTTTTTGTTTTTCAAATTTTTTTTTTTTTTTTAGCATTTTTTTTTTTTTTTGCTAACAATTTGTTTCATAACTTTGAAACTATTGATCGCATTAAAAAATTTGTACACGTTCTTTAAAGATATTGTAAACCTTAATTTTTGTAAATTTAATTTGACAAAATCGGACTAGTTGTTTTTCAGTTATGACAACATAAGTGGAGAAATGTCTCAAAATATTGTCAATTTTACTTAAAAAATTTTTTAAAAAAAAAATTATCCATAGAATTGAAAAATTTTACCATTTTTGTACTTAGGCAGCCATGATGCATCAAATCTATATAGTGGTTAGTCAAGCCTTTTTTGCTGTTGACCTGTGTTATTTGTTGACAAAAACAGCAAACAAAAGCCGTGATAAAATTAAATATAGTTGAGTGGAAATATCAGTATATTTTGCTAAATTCAGCTGAAATATTTGATTAATATTGTAATCTGCTGATTTCAGAAATACTGATTTTTGTTCGCCAAAAAAAATCGAAGAAGCCAATTTGAAAATTTACAATTTTTTGGGAATGTTTTATTGTCTATTAATTACGTGTAAATAACTAAAATTTAGATGAAATATAACAAAGTTTTTGTAGATTGAACAGATTTCTTGTTGCTATTCTTACTTAAATAAATAATACTTAGCAAAAAAAGGTTCTAATTTGAACAAGTTTAAGTAGTTTTAGCAAAAATTTTTACAACTCTCCTAATCTTGAGCTCTTAAAAAAACACGTTTTTTCTTCTTCCAAAATATAAAAAAAAGAAAAAAAAAATTAATAAAAAATGTTTTATCGTTAAATATCTTAAAAGATCTTATTTTCAAGATCTACTGTTAGTGCACGTACTAAAAAAAATCGTAAAATTCAATAAATTTCCGGCAGAAATGTATTCCGTCTTTTACAGTTACAGCGGATTTAAAATAAATGGGTTTCAACGTTCAAGAAATTATTTTTTTATAATTTTATTTGAACTACCGTCGCTTTAAAATAAGGTATTAAATAATCACATAACTTTCACCGTTAACAAGATATGGACGTTTAAGTACGACAACTTTAATGAAATTTTTTTTTTTTTTTTTTTTTTTTAAGAGAGGCAACACTCAGGAAATACTTCCTATATTTAGTGTGTTGCTTTCTTTGGAAAGGGATAGTATAGAGATGAAAGGTGGGGAAAGATGAAGGGCTTCAGACATGGCTCAGAAATAAACTTTAACAATCTTACCAATAAACAGTACTTTTCAAATACACATTTCGTCAACTTTGTAAAAAAAATTAAGTTTTTTATCATTATTTTTTCTAAACTTTTATTTAACAATGGTTACACTTGTACACATTTTTAAAAAAATATAAAAAAATGAACATATAGATTTTTGTTCTAATACGTTCATTAGAATATAGGTCATTGGAAACAATAATCATTTTCTGCATAAACTAATCTAATCAGGGCAATGTAGTCGCTTCATTTGTTAACAAAGTCCAATATTTTTAAAGAGGCTTTGTCTCCGAAAAAAGTTGCGTTTGGCGTATCTCCTAAACTGGTAAAGCTAGAATCTCAACATTTGGCACAGAGCTTCTTCTAATCATAACAAATTTTAATGAAAAAATTAACAATATTAATTAATTTTCATTCAGTTAATGAAATTATTCATTAAATCAATGAATTAATTTTAATGAAATCGAATCATTAATACTATAAAGTCGTTATTCAACAACATTTTTAACTATTTTTTTTTTAACTGTTATCTTTAACAAAAAGCGAAAAAAAAACTTTAATTTTGTTCACGTTTTAAAGCTTTCAGACTTTGTTCACGTTTTAGAGTAGTCTGTATAAAAGTAAAGTTGTTCACGTTTCCGAGTCGTTCACACTTCCGGGTGTTCACGTTATCGCGAGTGCACTGTATTTTTCATAATTTGAAACGCGGCATTTCAAAATCCGCTGAATATAGTTATCCTAAACTTAGGCGATTCTTTGGCTGTATGACAGACCAGGTTTGGTTCAAATCTGAAAGGTGGGAAGAAATCGAGTGGTTGATTTTATATGTTTTCACTTAAAGCATCCCTACCAAAATTGTTATTCCAAAGATATTAATTCCTGATTTTCAGCGATGAATTTAACATTAGCTAGTCATAAGAAGGAAGCTGTTCATATAATGCTGCAAATTAACTTCCAAGGAATATTGTATGCCTAAATAGCATAAGTAGAGCAATATATGTATAATGAATCTGTGACCTGTGACAAGTCACTGTTCAATTTAACGATGAAAATGCTAAATAAGAAGACAAAAAAAGGATTTATTGGTATATTTTAAACGAAATTCTGAAACTATTATTATAAAAAGCTTCATTAAGCTTATGAAACTCTTTTAAAATGTAAAAGGTTAACCATAAATATCCGTCATCAATAAGTCTATGAAGCGGATGCCAATTCTGAATAAGAATAATCCAATATATACAATTTATTATGTATCTGCAAATTAGTACATGAACATCTGAATGGTTGGTCCATGCAATTTTGAAATAATTTCAATAAATATAGTTTTTTACTGTCATATATGTAGATTAGAGTGGTCCAAAAAATTATGAAATTTCAATATTGAGTTCGCCATAATGTTGTCTCCATTATTTGATGTCTAAAAACTCGATGTGGCAAGTTTCAGCAAAATTCGTTAAAATTTAGTGGTTGCAGAAAATTTCGACATTCAGATTTGTCTCTAGAAAAAATTCATACAAATTTAGTATAGACTTTAAATTACATTATTTCTTAACCTACGCGATGCACCCTCCCGTAAAAAAATAATTATTCAGTAGCATTTTTTTTTAGTTTGGTGCCATGCCATAATTGTATCTGATCGAATTTCATTGCATAAAATTTGATAAACCTTTATCGGAGTTTGGGTCTTATATTAATATTTATGAAATCCCATGAAAATTTTTTGAAACCCTTCTAAAATTGCTAGTTCAAGAACTACTTATATGAGAGTTATAACAGGTTCTTTAATAACATTCTTCGAACTAGAACTTTAAACTACACTCAAAAAAAAAAAAATTATCAGAAAAGTTAGAAAATGTCTTGTGAATCAAGTATACTATTTTTTAGTAAATTGTTTGCTGAAATTATATTTTCAGCTAAAATTTAGTTAAACTTATTCAGCACTTAACTGTTTTAAACTAAGGTTTTACTAATATTTTACTAATGGTTTACTAATGTTCTACTAATTTATTTTGATAAAAAATTGTGCTGATAAGCACATTAAAAGTGTGGAGGATAACCAGATTGAAAGATATACGCAGACTGAAGTAAATATCGCGGCATGTCAAGATGTAGAAAATTATACTAAAAGAAGAAAATTATACTAAAAAGTACAACTTTTGTAAGACACATAAAAATATCAATCATGGAAGATTTTTGTATCTGTTTTTCATACATAATAAAACAAACTGACGCCAACAATGTGTATCGCATACATATAAATTGCGGATTAAAAAACTTAAATTTTGTGTTGTCACTTTCATGTCAAAGCAATTGTCTATTAATTATATTAAACACAAAATAAAATATTTAAATTTAATAAAGATTTAATGTGTATTTGTAAACTAAATGATTATAGTGACTATTAATGTAGTGTGGTCAAATTGGAAACAAATATACGTTCAGGTAGACAGACTAAATCGAAATATAAGGATCTTACGTACTTTTGTATGTTTCCTTTTTTTTACTGTAAAAAGGGTTGTATATTTAATATTTTGTTATTTCGTTTCTAGAAAGATGCCATCACTTAGACAACCATAGATCTAAGTTGTTGAAAGATAATTTGTTTATGTTATATATAATTATTTCTATACATTTTCAGGTATTAAATTTATTCGTGACGTCAAGTGAGATTATGAAAATTTCTATATTTTGTAACGTCTTGTGAATTATTTTTAAAAGAATAACAAAAATATTTTAAGATTTTCAGCAAATAAATTAACTAAAGTATAATTTTTCTACAAGTCTTTTAAGTTTTTTGCAGCCTACTAATATTTAGCTATAATTTTATGAACTTTAAGCCAGGATCTTTTAATCTTGAATCAACTAAGTGTTAGCAAAACTTATGCTGAACCTTCTAATATTGTTGCTAAAAATTAGGTCGCTAATTTTCACCAAAAGATTTTGCTGATATTAGCAATGTTTTCTTGACTCAGTAAAATTTTGTGCTGACTTTACTAACTTTTTTAGAGAGTGTCGAAAACTGTCATCTATTTTATGAGCAAAAATGGCGCTGAAATTGTGGACAAAAACGGTATAAAGTAGAGTGCTTTTAGTTTCCGAGAAAAATTTGCTAACGGCTCAATAAATATTGACAATAAAAATCGCTCGATTTTCGCTTGCCTCACATTAAATATTTAACAAAACATAATTTTTTAACATGTATGTCACAAAGTACACAAAAGTGTACTTTTGTAACTTTTACATCATATTGTGAAACTAAACAACTGAAAGCAAATTCAAATAAAAATCAAATTCAAATAGCAATTCAAATAGAAAGCAAATTCAAATAAAAATCACGGAAACAAGAATGGGTTCTAGAACCGTTCTATAGAATTAGTACCTGTTCTTCAAACGCTCCTTAGAACTAGTTCTAAGGGTGACAGTTTCAAATTCTAATATAATTTCAAAGTCTAATATCTAAAATGAAATAGAAATGATTCGTTATCGTTTTGTATTCCTCAATATTTAAATTTCGTCACAGATATCTGATTGTATATGGCACATAAAATAATAAAGAAGAAAACATAGTTTTGGATATTATAATATATGCCACCAAATATAAAGAAACATTAAATCATAATTCCGCATATATTCACATCTTGTCTTATACGTTGTTATTCGCAACAAAATTTAAACTTATATAATTTAATCACATTACATTTGTTTGAGAATCTAATCGTTTTTTTATGGCTTTGCAAAATTTTTCAATCTAGTCTAAATTTATGTGCACAAAAGGAAAATAAATAAAAAATCAAAAAAAATCTTAAAACTTTTAAGTTATTCACGGATTTTTAAGAAAAATTTATGTAAAAACACATATTTTTGATAAAGCTATCAAATTTTCTGAAAAGATTTAAGTGAAAATCCAACATGTTTATATAAACAAATTTCTCGAACCTGAAGATTAGAAATATGCAATCGAAATTTATAAAATTATTTGGATTTTAAATTATTCGCGTTTTCCAAAGACTCCAAAAAAATCGATTTTTTGTGATATTTTTTTAATTACCTAAAAACGATGTCATTGAAAAATTCTACTTGTCATAGTTTAACATTCTGCTTACCAAACACTTTCATCATATATGATTTTGTTTTTAGTTTCAGCAAGGATATCAGAAATCCTTGAAGTTGAACTTAAATTCTGTTTTTTTCTAGTTTTCTTTTATTCAAATTTATTTGTTAACTACAAATTTTGTCTCACAGAAAAGGACATTCCACAGACATACATTAATGACGAAAAAAAATTTCGCAGCGGGAAATATATGAACTCTTTTTGATCAAAGTTGACCATTTTTTTGTATGAAGTTTTCCAATTTTGTGAAATCCGCGACACCGATTTTAATTTGATTAAAATGTGTATTCGTAATGTAAGCCCATTAATATATTCGATTTGATGAGTCGCGATCCTTCTTATTTTTAATTTTTCTCATTTTTGAACTGCAATAAAGTAATAGAACAAGTACAAGTTTGAAATTCCAATTTCGATCTGCTACCTCTAAATAATACTTTTTTGAGATTTTTTTTGGGCAGAACATTTTTTTTATTTTAATAATGGCATATTTTAAGGGTTGTGGTGCTCTTGAACGCTAACTGACATTTTTTGGACCATCTTAATGTAGATACATATTCAGATTAATAGAAAATGGATGAAATTGTGTACAACAATATTGTTGGAAAAATAATGAATGGTTGTAAAACATCTTTTGTCCGATATTCAATGAATAGCAGCCGACGAAAAAAAAAATTTAGCACAACTCTTTGATTATAATTACTCGTGTTGAAAATTGTGCTGAAAATTGTGTTGAAAGTTGTTCTTTTTTTATTTTTATTTTTCTAAGAAATATCAACCACCTGATTTAATACCAGAACTTTTGCTTTAATATTTATAATAAATATTCGTGCTTAATTTCAGAACGACCGACTTATGATAGGACAATATGTAACAATGTTCGGTGACGTCATTAGTCATGTTAATATATCAGCTGTCAAGTCGGAAGATGGTGGCGATTACGAATGTAAAGCAATTTCTCGCGCTGGTGAAGCATCACACACCGCTCGACTGAATATTTACGGTAAGTTTGATTTAAATTGATAGCAAAACTGTAAAGTGAAAATGAAGAAAATATGAAAAGAGAACAGGGCAGAATGTAACATTTTATAATTCTTTTTCTTTAATTTAGGTATGCCTTACGTAAGACCAATGCCAAAGTTGTCTGCAGTAGCTGGAAAATCATTTTTCCTCAAATGTCCTGTGGCAGGATATCCCATTGATAGCATTATCATAGAAAAAGGTATGTGTGTAGCAAGAACGAAAAAAAACGTAAGCATTCTCACATGAGTATCCATCCAATATTCGCACATCATATCCATCATAAAGTCATGTTAATATGTCAATATGCATAAATGGATGTACGTATCAATATTATTAGGGTTCGACTTATTTGTTGGTCTAATTTTTTATGAACAGAAAACTATAGTTATTTGTCACCCCTTATGTGGTTACTCGACTTAATGTGATAGTTTTTTCTTAAACTTGAGTCGAATTTGCAGGAATATTATTTTTGTAGAAACCATCAAACATCTAATTTTCGACGTCTAACCCCTTACATTTTAACCAAACTTGGTATGAAAGGTAAGTGTGATATAGATATGCCATCGTACGAGTTTGGTAGTTAGATCTAACGGTTGTGGAAATGTGGAGCTAAAAAATATGAAAAAAATCCAAAATTTAACAAAAGTAGTCGTACTTAATCCATAGTTAAAATCTTTTTAACGGTTAAAGTTACGTGATACATTTATACCTCATTTTAAAGCCACTGTTGTCGTGCTTTAAATAAAATAATCAAAAAAACCAAGTTTTTGAATGTAAAATGCATGTTTTTTAACGGTTTCCCGGTTTAAAACACTGTATTTTGAAAACAGTTGTTTTTTAAAATTTTCAAAAAAAATACATATCAACTATAATTAATTCCATTATGCCGTTGCAAAATTAATATGTGGAAATCTTAGGAGATTCCAGGTTATGGATAAAAATCTAAAAAAAGATACTAAATATCGGGAGTAGAAAAACAGATTTACATAAAAAATAAATAATTTATTGAAAAAAATAAATGATTATGATGTGAGCAAGATTATTCCAGTTCAACTTGAAAGTTGAACTTGAATAATCTTGTTCACATCGTAATTTATAATGAAAGATCGAAAAATAAACTTTTGGTTTTAATTTTTTAAAATTTAAAATAAAACATTAAAATAAAAGTTTTACAAAAGTAGTTGTAATCTGAGATATCAATGACTCTTGTACCTTAAGCCGTTAAAAATATATAAAATATTATGTACGACAAACTTTTTAAAATTTTCGAATATTTTTCATATTTTAAAACGCGATATTTTAAGATCAGCTGGGATGAGCTGTCCTTCATTTGGACGATGTTATAGTTTTATAATCTGAATCTTCTATAGCACGTTTGGTTGAAATCAGAAGGAGTGGAGGAAATCGAATGGTTGATGTTATATGTTTTCAGTCTAATGCTAAAATTTATTTAAACAAGTACCCCAAACGTCGATCATAGATCTTTCCAACTAGTGAGAGAGATCAAAAAAACCCGACACACATTTTCACTTACAATAGCTTTTGTGTAGGACGCTGAATATTTTCTTGTCACGTTACTTTTGAGAAGGTTGTCAGATTATATTACTGCGATCGGCTCATTATTTTTCCTAAAAATGAAAAATCAACAAAAAGTGAGTAATAGAGTTTTTTTTTGACATCTTTACTGCCCTAAGTGATAGTGCAGACAATTTTCAAAAAAGTGCCAGAATTGGGAACTTGTTTTGTAGTATTCATCAATAATTTAAATAGATTCTTAGAATAATTTCATTGATCTGTGTTATTGACAATTAATCATATTTTTTTTTTGTACGAAATATAAAATTTCTTTTTGTAAAAGTGTTACTTTTTCTTGCCCTCACTTTTTGTTCATAGTTAATTTGTAACCAAACGAATGATACGATTTTGCTAATAATTTGTACACATATAGACTGTTTTCAGATCACGTTTTTCTTCACACGAACGAAAACCCAATAACAAAATACATGCGATACAAAACAAAATACATATGGGAAAATCTACGTACCGTACTATTCCATGTAACTCAAAATTTTAACAATTGGGGCAGCGAATTTAACCAGGCGAACATCCTTAATTTGAATATTTATACTTAATTAAAAACTATCCTAATTTACCCTAATGTTTCTTGTAACTTTTAAAAGTTTTTCAACTCTTTTGGGTATAACTTTTTCAGCATAAAAGGAAATCGCATAAAACCTTTGATGGGTCATAATCCTGATGTTGCAAAATCTCCTTCCTACATGTTAAAAAAAATATGTGCCATCAGTAAGAAATAAATGATAACTCTTCAAAATCTGTAACTCTGTTTTTTTTTTTCAATAAATAGAAATTTCAGAGATTTTTCCTTTTTGCCCTTTCAGCATTAACGTAATTGCAATTTTTTTTATATTGGCATATAAATGACAAATAAAAATCAGATCAACCCGATTAGTGTACATTCAAAACTAAAGAAATTATGACAATACATATCTCATCAGGTCTATGCGTGAAGATCTTAAAACTTTATATTTTTGAAGGGAACATCCGCAGTTTGAGAAATAATTAGTTGCAGTCCTGCGTGACCGGTAGATATCAGTACTACTATTATTGTGTGTAAGTGCTAAATGAATCGTATTATTATTAAGCTTTTTAGGGATTTTTGGAGAAAAAAATATTGTAGAGAATTCAAAGTTTATCCGATCAATTTAGCGTTTTCACATAATAATATTTATGTTGATTTATATCGTTTAAGACATATTTGACTCCATAATTCTTTATACCGCGGATGTGCCACTCAATTCTTTAATGCATTTTTTTTTTAATTTTTATCTATTTAAAAAAACAAATTGATATATTGACAAAAAATTTAAATTAAAATTTTGAATTGAAATTTTAAATTTCAATTCAAAATCTGAAATCGTACGGTATCGTAAATTTTCCCATATAGTATATCGGCAAACGTCTTGTAAAACCCAGTACATAATCTGACGACTTTTTAAAAGATAACTTGATTAAAAACAATAGTTCACTTTTAAACATAACAAAAGTTATAAGTAATAATCTGTGTCGGGAATTATTCGATCTCATTCCATACTATTTAATTCATTTAGTAGAGTTTGTTTCCAACATCATCTCAACAGAGAGAATTTCTTCATTCACTAAACTAATGAAGTTTTCTTCCTAATGTAAAAGAAAAATTTCTGAACCATTATTAAAATCAGCATAGTTTCAATGAAACTATTTTTAATGAAAATTTTTCATTAATGAAATTTTTTTTTACTAAAACTATATTAGCTTATTGAAAAGTTTCAGTGGGCAAGTTCCTGTGACAATTCATAGATCTACATCCAGAGAAACCCAGGAATAAGTTTAATCAATTTTCGTTCAATGTACCAATTTCATCAATATTTATGAAACATTTCATAAGCAAAAATAACTATAATGACCATATCATGGTCTTCATGATTTTTTTCTACACAAAAATAATGAAATACTTACAGATAGAAAATATATACAATGAAACATTTCATAAATATGATTAAATTGATTTTAACGTTTATGAAATGTTTCATAAATACTATGAAACGTAACATTGGACGAAAATTGATGAAACATGACATAAATATGATGAAGCTTTTACTTTGAGTGTACTGCTAAAATGCATGAATATCATGATGATAATTCTCTCAGTCTATTCTTTTGGTAGTGCCGAAATTTATTTTTCCGTATTTTAGAACAATGAAGAAGACCTTACTCCTCCGATTTTTAGTAAGATAAGAAGTCGAAATTTAGAGTGACATCTGTGTATCTAATAAAATGTTTTTAAATTTTTCTTGAAAATTTTATAAAATTATTTTAATAAGTTTCACTCTAATGTATGTATATACAAATATTTTCCATATATCATAAATCAATTTAATTATATTACTCTGTGTTTTTTTTTCTCCCTCTCTTTTTTCCATTATGCGAATTTACTAAAAATCAACCAACCATTCATTCATTCGTCCATCCATGCATCCAACGTTATACATCATATTCATAGATGGTGTTAAGCTTCCCACCAACATATGACAGCGTGTTCAAAATGGTACACTACTGATTGAAAATGTTCAGCGTACTGCCGACCAAGGCACATATACATGTATTGCCCGTAACAAACACAACTATACATCACAACGCTCGGTAGAAGTGAAAGTCCTTGGTGAGTACACTTTCTGTGTTTGCACATTTTTTTTTTATAATAATTTATTTCCATTAAGTACGCTAAAATTTTACAAATATTGCAAAATGTGTGATGCATTTCTAAAACAAATTTACTTAACATATTTTATCACAAACTACAGTATGGATATTCCGTGCTGATATTAGTGACAGTCGCATTTAATCATAGATCTTATGTTTATGCACAGAGAAAACAAATTCGTGCTGACAACTAAATTTATAGCTAATTATATGGGTTCGCTGTAGTATTTTTTTACCTCTTTAATTATCTTTTCTGTTAAAATGTCAGATAATATTAAATATCGTACTATTACTTTTTGGGTCCACTTCCAGTAACTTGCAAAAAAACCCTAGTGGCTTCAGTGTGATAAATTTTTCAATTCTGTATACGGTACCTCCGTTACAATAATTTAATCCTATACGATTGAAATGTCCTTCAACTAGAGCAACGTCGTTACAAATAGAATGAAACGATTTGAAAAACACATAAAATATAGAACCTGCTCTTGTCTAATTGTTTTGAAAAAGTGACAGTAAAGGGCGACACCGTTATTTATAATGTTAACTTATTTATTGCTCCTATTCCGTTACTTTCTAGATAGAAACTTCTTTAGTTTAAGTCTATTATGAGAGTAATGTAATTGAAATAGCATAAACCTAAAGCCCAGTATCTTGGTATTTGTAGTAACTAGAAGTATAATAGGCTACTGAGGACGACGGCACTTTAAAACCAAAGCTTATCCGAAGCTTATCACTCTTAGCTTTCCATTTTGATGCTTTTATAAATGCCAAATGTACTCGTAGTATACCATAAAGATTGTGAAAAAAACGAATCAACAATTTTTAATCTTGTGAATAATTGTGCAGGGCATTAACACAGAAAGTATAAATTGTCTGCAGATTTGTATTCTCTGTACCATCTACATGTATCATTCATTCTTAATCTTATTCTTACAATATATTTAAATTAGCTTTTCTTTGCCTTAGATTTTGTTAAAAAACCGCTCATTTCTGTAACAACAGTGGTCGCTCGGCATAACCGATATCATATTTTACCACTGCATTCAAACCAGAATTCAATTTTCATTAGGGAACCTGACGTTTTCGAATGCCTTAATGATCATTTGGACTCATAAATATATGAAATATAATAGAAAAAATGATTTTTGAACTCTTATGAAAATTAATTGGCCAATCTTAGTGTAGTTTGAAAATTTTGTTATTTTTTAGATTTTTTTAATCAAAATTTTACTAATATTTTCCATTAAGAAATTTTAACTTTTTTTTACTAAAAAATAAATAAATTATATTAATAGTGGGTGAATAAAACCACTGTCTTAAAATTTTGTCGCCTCCATAACTGCCTTTGTGAGCGTTAGCAAGTTGGGGTGTTGGCGCGCTGGCACGATGAGCTGCGCGTCACGCACAGGTCTGTGCACATAGTTCTTTATAATCCTTGTTACAAATGAAAGCTACATGTGCCATTCATTTGTCTTAAGTCACACAGATAAATAAAGTTCCAACCGAATTGAAAAGAGGTATTTTAATAGTAACAACTTATAAATTCAGTTAGTGCAATGATATTTACATTAGAATGTAAATATTTTGGTTGTTGCAACTATTAACCGAACTTTGTTGTGAAAAGTAACGTCTACTTGAAATTTGTAATAACCGAATTTGAGACGTAGTAACTGAATTTCAGTTGGCAAATCGCTAAAATGTTCTCTGTATGTAGGCAAAGCCATGTTGAGGTTGGGTGCAAAAGGCAAAATATGAATGCCACCTTCAATCTTACAAAGTCTAAGTGGTGCCACACGATTTTAATGAACGCAAGACCCAATGTTGTTTGCTGACCCAATAATATTTTGAAATTACAAGCTATTGATGTCCTGGGCATAAGAATTCAAAGTGATGACCACTTCAAAAATCAAGTTATTCAAGTATTGAAAGAAGCTTCCAAGGTTCTTGGCTTTCTTAACCGGTGCATTAACTACTTCACTCCCGCTTATCTTATTATTTACACTGGCCTAAGATGGAATATATGGGCGGATGCCTAAAGTCTGTTTTGAAGAATCTGGAGCGTAGACAGCTCTATTATTAACTCGTTAAATCATTGTCGGAATATGGAGTGGGTAGGTTAGGTTTAAATGCAATGCCTTGCAATACTATAATTACACATTAATTTCTCTAATTTCGGAAGTTAAACAAAAGTAGAAGATTTTAAACCTTCATAAATGTAAAACCACAGCAAAATTAATAATATTTAACAAAAAAGCAATTCATTTATATTTTATTTTAATATTTAAAAGGGAATAACAAACTCAATTAGTGTTGCATAACTATAAATACACTTAAGTTAATATATCAAAACTTAATTTAAGAAAAATATTTAAAGCAGCCTCCTTCTTTTTTAAATTAACTCGTAAAATCGATCAGACATACTGTCATTTATTCGAAGATCGCCAGATTTATTCGAAGTTTGTCCGTTATAGGTCTCCACACATCAATAACTGCTTCTTTTAGATAAAAAACGTTTTCATATTGACGGTTTTTTGCGAAAAATCTACGGGTTAATACCCAAATATTCAATTTAGTTCAATCCCATTATCCGCTCTTTTAGTTCAATCGTTTATTTCGTTCGTTTAAATCATGATAGAATTTTATCTCCTTTTAACAGTTTATTTCAACAGATACCTTATTTTTTAAAGTCAATTTTAAATCCAAATTAAACGAAGTAGCTAAAAAATAGTATTTTTGATCAAACTAGTTTTTTTATTTGAGTTTGAATTTTAACGTCTTTTTCAGACAATTGCACTTAATACTATAATTAATATGCAATTTTTATTTAATATTAATTTTTTTAATTTTTTCATTCTGAGTAATACATTTTTTTATTAAATTTATTTTATTAAAATTTAAATTTTTTTATCATCATTTATTAATAGCGATTAAAAAAAGTGTCATATATGAAAAGTTCGTTAAAAAATTATAAAACAAACGATTTAAAAAAATTGTCATATAAACAATTGAACGAAATTGTAAAAGATCTATTGAACTAGAAGAGCAACCTAGTTCATTCAGTTCAATCGAACTAGAAAGAGCAATCATTCAAACGATCTAGATTCTGCAGGAATTAATTTTGGTGGTTGGAAATGCCAAATTAATCATACCGTACGAACAAAAAGCGCCCCAAACCATAAAGGAACCGCCTCCGAAATTTATTTTTGAGAAATATCGTAGGTCTCTCTAATAGTTGCTAAAACAATCTGGACCGTCAAGATCGAACTTTTTCTCATCAAAAAAATCACCTTAAATAGAAATTTATGTTTAAAGTTGCCGACAACAGTTGTTATTGACTTACCTTTCTCCAGTTGGTTTGAAAATTCCTTTTAGAGCATTAATGTCGAGAAGTTTTGTAACGGAATGAAAACAATGGAACAGACACCAGCTTTTGGAGAGTAATTCTCAGGGAATCCTATAAGAGCCTACTAATTACCCATACTGTGGACCCAGAGTTGCAAATGGAATTATTTGAAAATTTAGGAAAAAAGACTCTTCGGATAAAGTCGCATAAAAACCGGGCTGTTTCGAATATGGGAAAAAGCTCAGACAACCCCTCGATTAAATTAAGTATGCAATGCTATGCCTTTCTAGCTTAATAAAACTTAAATTGCTTAATAAAACGCCAGATTTAATGTTACTTAAACACAAAATACTTGATTATCAAAAATGAAAGTGTCTTCAAATAAACCGAAAAAAACGTAAAATGGGCACGTTTTTGACCCTACTCAATAACGCTTAAATATGAGATTGGGAAGCTAAAAAACACGTATCCTTAAATTTGAATTCTCTACAACATATCCCAAATTCATTAAGATCTGCCTGTCCGGGTCGAGATATCGACCTTGCTAGATATGAAACACTCAGCATTTTATTGCAAATTGATTACAATTGCATAATAAACAAAAATAATTCAAAATTTTTTTATTTATTTGCTATTATTTTTTGCTTACCATTGCATGTAATAATAGTTATGTAATATTATGTATTATTACACAATTTATCTCTTAAGTCAATTATGTAATCTCTTAATGTTTACACATTAAGAGATCAGTTATCACAATTTCAAAAGCAGTTAAAAGTTTTAAAAAATTGTTCGAAATATTAGAAAAAATAGCAAAAATCATTTGTAATTATAGTTATGCAACGCAGTGTATGTCATGTGTGGCTCCCCCTGTATAGCCCCATGAATTCTTTGTTAACAAACTGATCTGAATTCATTTAACAATCATTTACAAAAGCATATCTAACTGAAGGCTTTAAAAAACTTAATTGGGTCAAATTAAATTTTGAATTTCTACCAAAGAGACCAGAGATATCAAAATTTATATATTGTATAGCAGTTTTACAATTGTAAAAATATTTTCTTTTTCATTTCCCAATGTTATGTCGTTTTAATGCTAGTTCTGTTAAGTGAACAATAAACATTAGTCTTTCTGTAATAAAATAAACTTGGTGATCAATACATATGTACATTTCAAATTGCTAACAATTGGCCAGAGGGTAGAATGAATGTTTATACAAGTATGCATTAGGGTGGATCGATTTAAAATGTTGGTCAAGTTTAGAAATCGGTCAAGTAGCAAAAGTTATGGCTAAAAATAATAGCCACTTTTGGATTCGTTGTCAATTAGGAGTTTGTATTTTTGTTGTGCTTCTAAATTAAAAGTATAGAACTTATAAGATAAAAAATTGTGCCTAAATATACTTTTTTAGACTTATTGGAAAACTTTCGAATTTTAAATATAAAAGAAAAGACGAACCTTAAATTTATGTAATTTCTAAATTTAACTTTAACACAAAATGGAACCACACTAGCGCACATAAAAATAAATTAATCAATTTAAATATTTATTTCAGATGTTAGAATTTGTCAAAGTGTACTCAATTTTGCAATATTTGTATTTTTTTTTTTTTTTTTTTGTTGAATAAACTGAAAACACATCCTATAAAAGACACAAAAACACACTTGCATATGTACTAACATATACATTCAAAATAAATATATGTGTATGTACATAACAATGTACTACGTATGGACATTTATTTCTAAAGCAATAATTTAAATTTTGATTAAAAATAAACATTCATAGAATATTCAGAGCAATTATTCCATTCATACAAGAAGTTCATACAAAAAAAAAAAAAAAAAAAAAAAAAACAATGAAATGTATCGTGTTAAACGATGACACATCACATAAAGTGAAATAATAATAAATTTTTGAATAATTTTTAGGTTTTGTTTTTATATCATTTGTATTTAAATTTTTATTTTTAAACTTTTTTTTAATAACACAACTGAAGCAGTAACAAAAAAGCACGTTTTTCTATTAAAAAAGAGCAAAAAACCTAAATTTAATTGCATTTTTTTGTAAACATTTATTTTATTCACACACATACAAAAAATACAATACAACCCAGCAAAATAAGAGCTGAGGAAGAAGTAGTAAAAACACCACATCTACTGAGTCGGATGTGGTGCAAATTTAGGTGAATCATTAATGATTTTAAACATTGTCGTGTCATTGGGCGGATGGAGTGAATATATAACTTCTTTAATAGCATTTTAAACAGTGCATGGATGCTATTTTTCAATAGTTCATGGAAGGTCTTTTTCAAATATATATTAACATTTTTATTTAATAAAAATGTGTAGCATACTTTAGGGATGTATCTTTAAATATTAAAAAAAAATCTTTTGGTGCCAGCGAGTATTGAACACACGAATCTGAGTTACGATCTGCTGTATTAAAGTAGACCGCGCTAACCATTTGCACCAAAGTTACTTATGCAGTACAACAAACTTAAAACGAACTTAAGTTGAAAATATTGATATATTTTTATGAAAACAAGAAAAATATGCTACACAAATATATAATAAAAAAGATAAAATAATGATTTTTAAAATATTTTTATTATTTGATTTCGTATCACTGAGATATAAATTATTTTTAAAATATTTTTAAGTTTTGATGAGGTTAAAAAAAATATTAAGAAATAATAAAAATGCTCATATTTTTTTAATAATTTGACGAGAAGTGTCTTTAATAAGATAATGACAATGAGAAAAAAAATATTGGAGAAGTAGTTTAACTACAGATCGGAAAAAGTGGCCTGCAATGAAACGATTGTGCCTTGGAACTTAAGATCTTTTAATGTTTCCCGTATTTTTTTCTAAAGATTTGAAGAAAGAGGTCGGTAAAAACTCTATAGGTAAATTAAAGTGATATATTTAAATTAAGTAAAAGTTATTAATTAATTAATTTACTAATTAATTATTATTATTAATAAACTAGCTTTCAAAATTTGGCTTCGATATTTTTTGGTTTTGCTAATTTTTTGCGATCCGAAACAATAGAATTAAAAACTCAACTAGATTTTTGAAGCCAAAATTAAATTTTTTTACCTATTTTTTTTTGAATATTGCACACGTTTCAATTGAGGCACACCTGAAAAGTATATCTTGAAACAAATATGAAAAATTCGATAAAATAATTTTTAGCAGTGAAATAAATCTTTGCATTTTCTTATCAACATAACAATAAAAAATATTAAACCTTAGGTTTTTTTTAAAATAAGTTTTACAAAAAGTTCCATCGCAAAGACAAAAAATAGATTTTATCAAATAATTATTTGTCCACTCTGGATAACAATTTTCTAATTTAATTTAATTTAATTCTTTATGATTAAAGTCAAGATGTTAATTATTTGGTAGTTTTTAAATTACTTAATTCTCTTAAAATACTCAGAAAATCCAAATTAAATAAAAAATACTAAAAAAATTAATTAGAATTAAAAAAAAAATAAAAAAAAAAATTATCTCCCCGGCCCGGAATTGAACTCGCAACCTTCTGATTGCAAATCCAACCAATTACCACCTCAACCTCCATATAAAAAAAAATATATATGAACTTATAAAAAAGTACTTCTTAGGATGTTATTAATTTAGATACCAATTAATTTATATGGTGATGCAAATGCTGTTGAAAATAACTTTAATTTAATATTTTTCGCCGTTGTTAACAATTACTTCTATTAAAGTGAAATATGTGCGTATGCTAATGCTTTGGAAGTCAAGTTAAAGAGGTTCTTAAAGCACTACTTCCACTTTATTTTGCTGGGAACTGATACAATTTTTACAACCAACTGTACACATACATATGCATAAGTATTAGAGTGTCCTAAAAGTATTAGAGTGTTCCTCAAGCTTATGCTTAATTTGCATGCACTGAGAGAATTGCCTGTATGATATTAATGAATGCAAGGAAATTGCATTGGCACTCTTTCATTGAAACTTTTGCATTAAATGAATGCATGATTTCCTAAAGTTATAGAAAAAATTAAATATTATTTATTAAGAGTTTCATTCAATCAATGAAGAAATTTCAATAAAAAAACAAGTTTCATAAAAATATGAAGCTTTTTACTAATTTTAGGAAATTTAGGGGTAGTGCAAATCGCCCCCAAAACTCAAGTTTTCTGTATGTTTTTTAATTTTATCAATAACTAAAATTTTTTTTGCTTCTGAGTCAGTCGCGGATCCGGGGAGGGGGGTTGAGGTTGATATATCCCCCCGCCCCACCAACCTCCGATTGAAAGTAATAAAAAATATATAGCGACAAAAGATAACCTTAAAATAATAGGGTTTGTAACTTTAAATAATGATTAAATAAAATGCGTAAAACATTAAAATTTTTTTTTGTTTGCCCTAGATTTTTGGCAAATTTTAAATTGCAAATTTGATACCAAAAATTCAATAGTTTCTAAAAATAAGAGTAGACTTTAAGTTTTTTGTATAATATTTTTAATAAAAAACAGTAATGAAGCAATTTACAGTTTAATAAACTAAGTGCTATCGTAGTTAATTAGCATGAACTTAATAGTATTAAATTGTTGTTGCCTTAAAAGAACGTCTTTTGAAATTTATGTTTTACAAACAATTAAAAGGGTTTAGTATTTTTATATAAGTTTATCAACGTCAAAGTGATGATTGCTAGGAAAAGACCCTAGCCACGTGTTAGATCGCTAAGATGTTTTTTGTTAAAGCTCTTCATATATCTGGAGGGTATTTGGACTATGTAAAAAAAAAAATTAAGTGGAATATTCCAAATACATCAGCTTATCGGCCAACCGCTGGGAATTTTTCATTCGTACATAATTTTATTGTGGCAACTAATATAAAAAAGTTATATAACAATTGAAGGGCTTATTGTAAGAACTTGATTAGTCACATTTTTTGAATGGTGCTTTTAGCTCTTTTCTAGTCATATTTTAATGAATATTTTATAAAAGTCCAGCTAACACATTCATAACAAGTATAAAGAGTACAGAAGTCCTTCAAAAGTTCTCCTTTCAACATTAAATCAAAACTTTAAAGGCAAAAACCATCAAAATATTAAATGTGACTTATCAAGTATTTACAATAAGCCCTTCTATTATTAAAACAACTCAAATGGTTCACATTAGGGAATATGTACCCTAAAGTGAAGCTATAATTAAAACTTTCTAAAAGGTATAAAATTAATAGAAAATTATGCCAAAACGACTCAAAAGTAATTTTTAACTTAAATTGTATTTGTAATATTAGTAAAAAGAAATTGTCAATTAACCCTTTGGCGACGAATGGTTCATATATGTCTCATTTTTAGTTTTTGTTGTATTAGCCATACTTTTTAACCGATTTTTCTCAAGTGTAACGTGTATCGAAAAAGGATATATGTAGCTTTTATTTCATACCAAAGACATATTTATTTATTTATTTAAGTCTACGGAATAAATCCTTACAGACTATTAACACAATAATTACAAAATTATAAATTAATATAAGTACTATATTTATTTATTTTCAAATAGAAGAATTTAAAAACAAAATGATGTTGCGTTTAATAATATTAACATGAAGAAAAATCTAACAAATTATAAAGATTATTAAAATCATTACACATTCTTATAAACGGATCAGCATCAGCATACATTTGACGATAGAATGGAGTATATAATGGAGTATAATTACGTGTTGATCTTGGAGGAACGAAAAGTACAAAATTTTCTAACAGAACAATATGGTCTGAGAAACGAATAAATAGTAAATATTTTCTCAAACGCGATTGGATATAGGGGATACAAATGTTGGTAGGACATGGTCCAATGCTTCACGTTTCACGAAACATTGAGATATTTGGAATTCATTCATTGCATCAAGACAGAGGCATATATATCCCATTTGTCGTCAAAGGTAAACAAGAGGAGGTTTCCTTTAGTTTTTCTATTTTATGCTCGTATGGATATTGAAGCAATTTTTGTTCGATTTAATTTATAAAGTGATATTTAAAGAATTTTATCTCTAGATTCCAAGTCGTGCATCCAAATGTGTCATGGCGTCAACAGGATAATATAAATAAAATCGGCACGTCATTCGCCATTACTTGGTTAAGGTATTTGTTCACTAATTTGACCGTTGAAGACTAATATTGATGTCCCATAAAATTTTTCATAGAAAGAGTTGCAAAAAAAAAAAATTTAACCCAATTTTCTTTAGAAACGTTGTGTTGATAAACTCGAGTCGGAAAGAAATTGCAAAATTTTCCACCAGTTCAATTTCTGCCGTCAAAGGATTAACTTAAACATTTTTTTTCATTTTGTAGTTAAATTTAAAATGATTCAAACTTAAACCATATTATTATTAGGGCAAGGAATTTCATGCAACTAATAAAGGAAAACAGGCGCCTATTTAGCCAAAAATTACAAATATTCGTTAAAACCCTGAAAAATATGCACTTAAAAGAACACTGTTTACAAAAATAAAAGCTCAAAAACATAAATAAAACACTTGTAAAGCTTTTCTTCGGTTAAGCAAGATCTTAAAATGTAAAAATGATTTTGCATATCGTTAGCTTAACATGAAATTGTGCTAAGTCAATTTTTTTGAAAAATGAGATTTTGATGCATTCTTAGAAATAAATTCAAAATACACAGTTTAAAAAAAAAAATTATGAATTTGAATAATTTTTACCTGATGTTGGCAATGATGTGTAAATGTGCTAACTTCACGACTGTCAAGAAATTGCGCTAAGTCAGATGTTATTGTTTTTTCTTCTTCTATTGTTTTCTTTCTGTTATTGTTTTTTCTCCTCTCTAGAATTAAAAAAGGTTTTTTCTCTATCTTCGGTTAAAGAGGCCGGTGCCTCCGGGGTCCAAAAACCGGTACACGTAGTATAAGTACACGGAATTTCCTGGAAAATACTGGAGACCGGGCATACGCAGATGGAGGCCGATAGTGTCCACTCTACCATAGAGCGTGCTATGAAGAATAAAAATATCGATGTTCCTGCCGAATATATCGGAATATGTAAAGCAGCAAGAAAAAAGCCTATGCCATACGATGTGACTTATTTGACACACGATTTTTTTAAAAAATTTAACAATATTGAATTCTGTAAAAGTATTCGTCCTGGACGTACCAAAGGTGATGCCAAAGTCACAGACATTCGTGCATTAAAATATACACCAAATCGAGAAATTTTTTTTAAATTACGGTTCATCACTTTATGGAAAATTCTGCCGCAAAGAATTGATCAAAAAGTAGTTGCTTTAAAGTGGTGCAATTTAGAACAACTGTACCAAAACAGAATACCAATTAAACGTAAGAAATACGAAGATCTACAATACTTGAAACTTACTTTGCCTAAGGACCATTATAAATTTTATGATGATTTGCTTTTCGAATAATTAAATTTTTACTGATTTTTGTATAATATACTTTATACTTTATATTACAACTTTTACCAGCAGCAGGAGTAAGACTGCAAAATTGTTCTTTGTGATAATTTTTATATAGTTTTAAGATTGTTTTAATTAAATAATTAATTAAATAATTAAATAGCAGCAATGAAATAAGACTGCATATAATTTGTGATCAATGTTAACAAATAAACAAGTACCTTTTTATTTTGAAACTACATTGCTTCAATTTTATTTATTAATACTATGAGGAAATAAGTTTAGTAAAATGTGCTAAGTCAAAAAAAAATAAGTAAGAAAAACTGCTAACTCACTAAAAAGCTGATAGGGGTAAAATGCATTGTTTTTTTTTTAGTTTTTTTTTGTCCTTTGCGTTGAGTAGTTATGACATTGAGGTTACTGCATTTACAGTTTAATAAAATAATGTTTTATTTAAAAGTTATTAGGTTTTTTGTCTCTCCTGTAAAATTTGAAAAAGATGACTTAGCACATTTTCACGTTAAGCTAACGATATGTAAAAATTTAAAACTGCATCCAATTTTTTTTTTTTACCAAATTGATAAAAATACTTAAAATAAATAGAAAATATGCACAAATTTTCATCAAAAAGAGCAAAATATGCAATAAAAACAGCCCAAAATATGCATTCAAAGTCAAAATATGCAAAAACATGCATTTTTGCTAAAATATGCAACTACAAGTCGATGACACTTTGGTCTTAATGTGATGATTTGGAAAATATTTAGTCAATATTAGAGATGTCAAAAATAGTGTATTCGGCACTTTCCCGAATATTCGGTATTCGCTATATGTTTTCGGTTTAAACCGAATACAGGGTATTGCCGAATAGCTCTTTCATACATTTTTATACAAATTTCATATAAAAGTACACTGTATTTTTGATATAGCCAAAATTATATGAAATAATATAACTTTTTAAGGTTGATAAAATCAATACATACAGACGTGTTTGACGTTTTAAAGAAAAATATGTGAAAAATTTGATTTTCTAAATTTTTTAGATAAAAATACAGGTTTTTAAGCTATTTTATTTCAACCGAATAATTCTGCCGAAGTGGTACTATTTGGTATTCGGCCGAATAGTAAAAACATGTCAAATATACCGGATAGTAACCGAAGATCCGTGACATCTCTAGTCTATATCCATTTCAAAGCATCGAGATTTACATGAAATTCCTTGCCTAATTATTATTATTATTCTTATTTTCAATCAGAATAACAGTTCTTGCAGATAAACACATCCGTAGTTTTTATATGAACTGCCGTTTTCATAAATAACAAATAATTGAATTTGCATTGTTAAATTTTTTTGGCTACCACATAAACATAAAATACAAAGGCTGTATCGTTAGATGAGAGTTTATTTGTTTCTGAAAACCAATCAATCAACATTTCTGACACTTGTTGATATAAATCTCGAAGAATTGAAAAAAATATGCAAGAATAAGTAAAGTAATGCGTAAAACATATAACAAATTCTAAAACTTTGAAACCCATCAAAAAAATTTAAAAATAAGAAAATTAACAGAGGTTCACTTTTGGGAACGAGCCTAGTGCCACTTTAGGAAACATTACGAAAATTTAATTTTTTTAATCTTTTTCTTATTTATTATTATTTTTATTTTTTTTTTAAATCAATTTGTTTTATTAAAATTGTAAATAAAATTCTTACCGTTTACAAAACTTTTTTCTTATTTAGATTTTATGTTTAGAAAAAATTACACTTTATATTGCGTTTTTTTTTTTTTTGCAAGAACACAATAATACCTAGAAAAACGTGTGCATTCACGTCGAAACTTTTTAAACTAGTGATATCGAAAATTAAACTCGACAGTTGACAGTTTTGACATAATCATGAAACAACGCGACAAAATAAAAGGTCAACTATACAGAGCTCGAGAGCTTGTTATAAATAAATAAAAATAGCATAAAAATAATCTCGATGTATATAAAAACAAAAAAACCGTAAAAAAAACATATTTTTTTTAATTTTCCTGAATCTTATGTACAAATGTTGGGTTTCATCTATAATTTATACAATTTTTTAATGAAAAGTCTAAAAAAACGTAATATAATGGCTTAATATGGAAACTATACGAAAAATGGAATTCTTACAATATAATTGGAAATGTGGAAATATTCCAAATAAAAAAAATTTCCCTACTTATGACACCAAAGGTTTTTGAGAAATTTTTTTCAGATCCTTTAAAGGAGGTTCTGAATCAAAAAATGTTGTATATTTTTTGCTTTGATTTCACGAGTTTACTATGAGTTTCAGCCTACTGAGAAATTATTCCATTATTATTATTATAGAATTATTAATTTTAGTGCTCTCTTAGACCATAAAATTAAAAATTCAGAATTTTCCAAATGAAAACATCAGAAATAGACAGGAAATGGATGTGAATTAAAATGTGTGTAAATGTCTTAAAAGCAATATTAAAAACCTAAAAAAAAATTACAGTTATATTAGAGCTTATTTTTATGTTATTTTCAATTTATAACGAGCTTTCAACCTCCGTATATTTACAAAAATAAAGCAAATCAAACATATTAGCTAGGTTGATACTAGTATTTCGCTCTGGCTAAAGATCTCATCAGAACACGAAGTTTTAGAAAAGCTAGGGCATCTATAATAGGCAGAACTTTAACAAAAAAAAAACTATTAATCATCAATTTTGCTCCATTCTTGTCTTCTTAGTAATCAAGCACGTGGTTAATGTCTTTTCCTAACAAGCATCAAACTTTGAAGACCAAAAATGTTCTATTTATATAAACAAATTTTAGTGTTTACTCTGGCTCAAGTAATATTTTTTAAAGTTATATTAAAAAAATTAGGTTTCTTCTCCTTTTTCACATGAAATTGAGCAATAAGTATAAACATCTTATGATAATGAAAGATGATATCAAATGAAATGTATTTTAAAGAATTATCTAACAAATTTTATTTTACGCTCATATATTGCCTGCAGCATAGAAATTTGAATTTGAAAATTCAGAATTTTTTCATTTAAGGTCATCCAAATTAACCTTAAACTAATAGATTAAGCCCCAACTAATTTGCTAATCAGCCTTAAATTTTTGAATATTGATTTAACCAGTTTCCTGAAAATATATAACTTTTTTGATAATATCAATGTCAAAAATCGTTTGGACTATGCGCATTCAGATTTCGCTTTAAGAGTTGCAAAAATTAAAAAAAAAACGATCTAATCAAACCTTTTTGTGCTTTAGTAAAGAAGATATGGGAATTTTCGTTTTTCGGAAAACTCGAAATTAACGGAAAACGCATTTGAACTTAAACATATATTGATTAAATTATATTAAATAAAAATAATATAATCTATATATCAAATTTCATAAAAATCCGTTCATAAGTTTTCAAGTTAAGGCGATGTCCTTTGCAGGTATCCTTTTGGAATGCTGTATGTCCTTATACACAAAATTGGAGCATGCACACAAAAAATTACTTCACAAAATATTTTGTAAATTTGGTTTTCTATCGAAATAGCTTAAATTCTTATTACAAATCACTCATTTGGCGGACTTATGGACAATCTAAAATACCCCGTCTAGAGGTGGGTTTGCCGGTTAGAGGGTTAATTGGGCCCTACCATTTTATTTTCGTATAAAAAAAAAATTTTTTTCATTAAAATTTAATAAATTTGAAATTTTTTGTAAATTTATTCCATAATATCGATGTTTCTGTAATACCGATACCGAATAATATACCGTTACCTGTACCAAAATCAATGAAAACATAAAATCTTTACTAAACCCCTTACTCGATTCGGTAACCAAGCTATCTTAAAGAGCTTGCGGAACATTTGACGAATATTTTGTAAAATTTCACCTGCCTCCAGTAAAAGCATGGCCAGGATCCGCCACTGTTCTGAGTCAACATTATTTAAGGAAAATGTTCAAATTTAATTTTAATGATTTTGTACATTTAAAATGTCAACGAAAATGTAAAAAACTATAAAACATTGATAATTTCCAAATAATTTTTTTAAACTGTTTTTTAATTTACTTTAATTGTTCCAGAGTTACACTCATTTTAAACACATTTAAATAATATTATACGATGTTTTCCAGTCTTGCATCGATTTTGCCTTAAACTTTAAATTATAAGATTTTCGAGTTTAGTATTTATTTTTTCGTTCAAGATTTGCGCAACCTCTAAAACTCTTCTAAAAAATCTCAAACATACTCTAGTCATTTAAATGAAGCTTGAGCAAAAAACGAAAATTTTGTTTGGGACACTCTAATGCCTTTTTGGGTGTAGTGACTTTTTGTTAAACAACTGGGTGAAACGATATGAGAACTATAATATAAAATTTTAGCTAACTTGGATGTTATTTTAAGATTTCGACTTTCTCGTACAAACTTAAAATTTAAATAACTTAAGTAAAGCAATAGCAACGGATCGGTAATAAATTTTGTTAAACGAAACTATATATTTAACCAGTTTAATGTGCTAGCTGCAGATTTCACGTTTTAGATAAAACAAATAGTATTTAATCGAAATGAACGTATTTTAAATCAGTTCTTACTGTTAAGAAATTGTATTTTTTACTTTACTCAAAAAACTTTAGGTGAAAAAACCACAATTTGCCAGAAACTTTTTAAAAACTGTTGAAGAAAACTTTAAAAAAATCCGAAATCAATTTACTCTAGCGTAGGCACATTAGGTTGTCCCGTTAAAAAAAGTTTGAAGTGGTATCACTCAGAAGATCCGTATGGAAAAGCACAATACGATATATATAAGAAAAACATTTTTGAGGGGTACTTTGGTGTTCCGATACGCTATTTAAGATTTCAGAAATTGTATGTGGTAGTGGTAAAAAAATCAACCACTGTCATACCACTGGCTAACCGAAAAGCGCTCTTTTAGTACCAACTTTTCTTAGGTTTTCGCAGCGCTGGCAAGCTGATTCCTGCAAACATTATGTCAGTGCTAGCATATTTGAGCAGCCAACCAGTAGCTATAATTCACCTACGTTTTAAGCTATCACCTAGTATCTGTCTTGTTAGCTCAGTGGACAGACCTGTCAACTGCCAATCTAGCGGCCAGGGTTCGAATCCAAGCAGGACCAACAAAATTATAAAAAAAAAAACTTTTCAGTAATTTTATATTAAAAAATCTATTTTAAGACCACATATTTTACGGTTTTTCGATAAACATTTCCTTTTTCCAGTGCTTTTCCAACACTTTTTGAAACAGACCGACCTTTTGTCTAATGATGTTATCGTTTTGGGATTTGTAAAGCGCTTTCTAACAGCACTTGTACCACCTGGTAAAGTGCCCTGCAAGCGGTGGTCCGTTTGTGCGGTGGACCAAAACTATTCTAAAAATACAAAATTTATAAATAATTTTCTCATAATAAGCTCTACATAACGAAACTTTGAACACTATTTCGATTAAAAGTAAGACTTTTTTTAAAAAAAAAGTAAGACTTTTGACATCTTAAATAGCGTGTCGCAACCTAAAAGTACCCCCTCACAAAAATGTTCGTTATATATTTCGTATTCAGTTCTCCAATTCGACTTTTTTGTCGGGAGAGCCTAATGTACATTGAACATGAATCCTATTTTATGCCAAAATTTATATCACACAACTTCATACGCTCAGTGAAAACAAACAATTCGTATAGATTCATATACACTCATATACATACATTAGGGTGGCAATAAAAATTCAACATTGAAATACAAAGCCTATTAACGAAAATATGACTTTTTATTATCATCACCCTTTCCAAAAATGTATTCTCCTAATTAGTATTTCAAAATAATACTTTGTATTTTTTTTTAATTCGTTTACGTTTGTTAGCTGCTTCTTAAAATTAATATTTCATGTACGCTTTTAAAAAGGGTTTAAAAACTTAAAAATGATTCATGAATATCTCGAAATGCTCGAAATTTGTTCTTAACTTTTTCTTTGCAGATTTATTAATAATTACTCTAAAACAAAAAAAAAATTTTGATTGAGATCACAAATAAAATGCATGAACTTATTATTTTAAAAAGTGGTATAAGTCAGGCCGTTTCTAAAAGGATCTATAAATGTTTGGTATTTCAATATTTTGTACAATGTTTTAGTACACATCTCATCAGGTGACATTGAATTTATTTAAACGTAAGAAGGGGCAGCATTGGCTACTTTTTTTTCAGCGTTGTTGGTACTTAAGCAAAAATACTTTTGAAAATCAATTTTTATCTAAAATGTTACACATCTAAACTTTAATTTGTATGCAAGTTTGATATAATTTTTATTAAAAATAAAAATTATGTTTTTTCGACATTTAATTGTGCAATGAAAATAAAATGATTCAAGTACGAGGCCATACTCTTTATTTTTTATTAGAATATTGTCCTAACAAATAGTCTATAGAGTATTTGTTTTAAATTTATTAATTGACCACTTTCAGGAATGTGTTGATAGATCTATTTCGGCAATTTTCTAGGTTCCCATCATCAGAACTCGTTTTGAAAGAAGTGACAATCCCATTCAAACATCAAACATTCATATAAACTAGCTGTCTCACTTAATGAGAACTAAAAAGTTAAAGTGATAATCTTTAACTTCTTAGTTCTCATTGATCAAAAATAAATTGAAAATTTGTTCGTTATGTGCAAGCTCTACCTTTGGTAGATATACAAAACACGCTTTTTGTTTTTATCTCCTTTTTATTTTCACACTTGTTTTTTTTTTTTTAATTTAATAACAATGTGTAAAGGGGAAGTATACAAGACCGTACTTTGTCTTTTTTACAAGTTTGATATAATTTTTATTAAAAATAAAAATTGTGTTTTTTCCTGCAAGTGGTCAATTAATAAATTTGAAAACAAAAACTATAGATTATTTGTTAGGATATCCTTATAAAGAAATATAGAGTATGGCCTCGAACTTGAATAATTTTCATTTTCATTTATTTTGCATGTTTAAAACATAAATGAACTTTATTTTTTTACATTTTTTTTAGATTTCAAGAGTAATTCAAATCGGCTATACTGCCAATCCTATAGGGTTAATTCGCCAAGTTGTTGTTGCATATTTTTCAGCTATAAATATAACGATTTTGGTGGAAGTCTTATATTTTATGTTCACAAATCATAAAAGATATATCAGTAAAATTAACGAATATTTCGTCTAACCCGTGCAACACGTATAACCATATATCGAATTTATATAACGTGTACGTCTTTTAAAGAGGTTCCAATTCCTGCTGGCGAAACTACACCACCTGGTGGTTAGGCGTATGTGCACCATGATAAGCCGCGTACATAATTATATGTTTTCTTACACTTTTTACAAATCAATTCTAAAAAATTCGTGTTAATATTATGAATTAATATCAACGCTTCGTCATTTTAAAGGATAATTTCTTTCAATATATGAAATGAAAAAGTTATCCCGAATATACTGACTATATAATATTTTTTTTTTGTAAACCCGAAAACACAAAAAAAAGTGGATCCTTGATTACGTGTGAAGTACAAGTGTAACAATTGGCGACATGAAAGATGATCAATAACTGCACAAATTATGGAAAGAAACATTTTAATAACTCCTTTAAATACATCGGAAATCGGGATGGCATATGTGCCCCAGTGGCGAAACCACCGCCTGAGTAGAAGGTTATTGCGAAAACCAACATTTTTGAGTTTTAATGTACTCATACCACTTTTAAAATACTACTTTTGCGAAACCGGTTTCCAAAAACATATAATTTTTTTAGTTTTATACTACATTGATACTAGAACCAAAAATGAGTAGTTTTTAAAAACTGCTCGTATTTACTTCCATACAAATGTATGAAATCAAAAATTAAAAGTTTTTAGAAGCTACTAATTTTTGGCTCTAGTATAAATGTAGTATTATTGTAAATTTTTAACGAAATTGGAAAATTATCGAGTTTTTTCTTATGATTAGTTTTTGTGCATATGCTCAAAGAAAAGGCATATCTATAAAATATTTAATGGATTTTCATCCAAAATAAAGTTTCATAGCTTGTATGAAAGATTTCATAAAAGCCAAATTAATTTCATCATATTTATGAAATGTTGGATATTTTGTATCAGTTAGGAGTTCATTATTTTTGTGTAGAAAATTTTTCATAGAGGCCATGATAAGGTCATTATAATTCTTGTTGTTTATGAAATGTTTCATAAACATTTAAGAAATTGTTACATTGGACGAAAATTGATGAAACTTATTCCTGTTTTTCTATGGATTTAGAATGTTTTTTTTAGTTTTTATGAAACTTAAATCTGCTCTTCATTACCTCAATTTTGTCGAAAATAGACTCATACCACTTTCAAAATAAGTTCACATATACATTAGAGTTCGTCACAAAAACTTGATATTAGGATATCATCACCTTTTTACGGTTTTTGCATCAGTAAAATAAATGGCGTTATTATTTTTAAAAATTTCAAATACTTTCACAGGCGCGAGGTGGCCAAAAACGCTAATTTAGGGTCACTTTTAAACAGAGCAAAAGGTGATTAATTTATACGAAATTTGAACCTGAAATTCAATTCTACGCCAAAAAAAAAAAAAAAAACATTTTTCCTGGTTTTTAAAGTTCACCGTTTAGTCAATAGAAATACATTTTTTAATCGCACACAATAAAAATGTAGTACCAACTCAGAATAATGCTACAAAATTGTTTGACATATCGCGATATTAAGGTATCAGTTTTGTAAAAGATAATACAATATTTTCAGACTACTGATAAATCTTAATAATAATTCTCGTTTGATACCCATTTTGTATATAATTCCTATAAACTTGAGAAAACTAAAACAGAAAATTGGACCAGATTTGACCGCCACATTTAAAACCCAAAATATTCATATAAGCAAATACATGTTGCAAAATTGTTTGTGCTCTAAAAAATATTCAAGATCTGTTGGTTACACCACTGCATAGTTTCCTTGTAAGTGGCACAGTAATCCGCTTGGTTATCGTAAATATTGTGGGATAAAATATTGCACCATAGATTTCATTGCCACCCTAACGTATTTGTTTCTAACACATACATGCATATTTTTGTATGTCCACATACAAATCCTGCCAATACATTCATATGCATGTAGTTTGTACAAATAAAATTTATGATATTAGGTTGCAGACATTTAAAAGAATGTATAATTTCGAAATAATTGGAAAATACTTACAAACAAAAATTCTTTAATAGCTAAACACAATTTTCTTTAAACAAATTATTTTAAAACTTTTAACAAATGATTTTTCGTAACTAAATTATAAAAAATTATGCTAAGTTATTTTAACAATTTTAGTCATTTTTTGTGTGAGGTGTATCATAGACCAAAAAATTTTGACCTCTGTATATCGAAAAACATTTCCAGGCACATTTTTAAAGCTCTGAAACTTGAAGACCATGTGGGAACATCATAACCTCAAAGTTATCTTAAGGTTTCTCGGTTTTTATGATTATACTGTTCAATTTAAGCATTTGGTTTTAATTGATAATGTTAGTGCTTTTAAAACTAAACAGCCAAGGGAAATATTTTACTTAATCTCATCAAGAGAACCTATTGTTCGTAATGATTGCCCCTTTCAAATGTCTGCTTTTAAAATGCTCCTTTTCTTTTTTTGTTTGTCCTTTAAATTGGATACATTTATTGGAACACTAAATAAAAAAGAAAAATAAAATTTAGTTTGCTTTTTATTATACAAATAATTTTGTAACTTTTTTAAATAACCGAAAAGTCCGTGGAAAAGAACCCCAAAACATTTTACTTCTACACGCTGAAAAAAACCCGCCCAACTGGAAATATAAATGCAGGTAATATAATTTTGTTTGAAAAACATTTCCGTTTCCCATGTTTCTAATATAACATGTTTGCTTGGAAACCGTGAAAACCTTATACCTCCAAACATATATATGTTTGACAGCAAATACTTGTATATATATATTTATTATTAGTATGTTTGCTTGCCCCAAACATTATATCTACAAATTTTAAATTAGCCAAAAATATATCTTTATTAAAATATTTTTTGGTGAACCAACAAAATGTAACATTAAAGTTTCAAATTCCAATTAAAAAAATACTTCAAAACACCGATTGCTAAGAAATAGCAAAAAAAAGTTTTATTTTAAAAGAAAAAAGCTAAAGTAAGCATAATTTTTAAAGAAAAATGTCATATTAATAATAGAATAAATAAATCAAATATAAAATAAAATCATAAAATTAACAAAATAAACTAAAATAAGCAAATATCAAACAACAATCTAAAAAGGCTTAAACGAATTTGGCTTCAAACTTTCACAACTTCATGATCCGAACTTGTATTGAGTCTAAATAGTCCTATCCCTTTAAACAAAATCAAGCTCTAGCTTAATTTTGGTTGCCACAATGATGTATGTAGATTCAGACCGAACTGTATTGCTGTGAAAAACATGTGTTTTTTTATACACATTTCTCAAAATTAATTTAATTTCAAGTATTTTAAAAGCACACGATTTTTTGAATTACCAACGTTATGCCATAGGTTGGAAGTTTGCTCAAGCCATGCAATCGGATAACAGGACAGTACTGTCAAGATTGGTAATCCAACGTTCTGCTAACGCATAACCGACCATCACCGACGCTTTGCCAACACTCTGCCGATTGTATTTTTCATAGAAAGTATTTAGTTTTAAGAAATTTTCGCTAACCTTGTGAATATAAGTTTTATTAATTTACCAAAAATGTCATTATATTTCGTACAAGGATTCAAAAAAAAATTGTGTTTACAAAATAGTAATTGGAGAAGTGAAAAAGTGGCAAACGCAAAAAAAGTTGCCCTAATCATCAGTTTTAAATCAACTTCAGATAAAAGTAAAAATTTATGATTTTAAGAGCAAAATGTAAGATTTTTTCTAATAGAGCATAACAAAAAGGGTTTTGCACTTACAAGAAAAGTGAAAAGCGCTTTCTTCATGTTCTCTAAGAAGCAATAATGAAAAGCGCTTTTTTGTGTATTGACAACATTACTGCTTGATTGTATGCATTCTTTACTGCTTCATTGTATATTATTATATTATTTACTGCTTCAAGGGAATGCTTTCAGCGAAATGCCTTCTCAAATGCTTTATTGTATGCAAGACGGTTAACCCCAAACCGGCCTTAGCTTTTTGCAATGACATTTATACCACTTGTTCGGCACGAAAAATAAACAATATGTTCTTCTACCAACAAAATTTTTTTCGTTGCCTATTTTAGACGATATGGGCGAAAATATGATTAGAGCGAATCTCAGAAACTAATGCATAAAAATTAATAAGTTTAGGCAAAAATTATTCCTCTTACCAAGATATACATACCAAAAGTTACTTTTTAGTGGTTTTATTTAAGAATATATGGCGATTTTCGTCTTTCGAAAAACGCGAAATTGAGCGAAAACACACCTTAACTTCAACATATATTAATCAAACTTAAAGGCTTTGTAAAATTACTAAGCATAATCAGCCTGCCAAATTTCGATACGTTTGACCAAAATTTATGCTTTTTATAATAATTTAAGCTTCAATCTTACTTTGGGTTATGTATCACCGGTTGATAGTCAATATGAATATGTTTTCAACGATTTTAAAAATTGTGTTCATTTCAAAATATTTATTTTTGAAATTTTATTAAACTCTAACTTTAACGCTTTTCGCTTCCAAACCGTGACATGGGCACAAAAAATTACTTTACAAAACATTTTGTAAATTTAGTTTTTTGTCGAAATAGATAAATTTCTTACTATAAGCACTCATTTGGAGCATTTACGGCCAATTTAAAATACCCTGCCTGGAGTCGGGCTTGCCTGTTAGAGGGTAAAGAGCTTTCTTGGAGGCATACAAATGTAGTTACTGCTTACCAAATCGATGTTATATTTGATGGGTTATGAAATAAGGCTTATGATGTTGAGAAACAGATTTTATCGCATAGATATGAGTTATCGCAGCTAACAAGATATCGACTAAGTATATATTTAGCTAAGATTCCAGTAGCATTTTAAGTTTTCCATCCCTGACAAACATAAACTCAATAGGAGTGTGCCAATTTTAAAACCTAAACAATGTACACACATTAACATAACATTTCTTTTCAATAACAGCAAATTTATATGCATTCATCCAATCAAATCATTATGAACATATTGTACAGAGGGGTGTCCCGTTAAAAAAAAAACCTTTGAAGTATCAGAAGTCCATAACGTAGAGCCCAATCTAAAATAATATTTTCTTGATTTAAAGTAGTTTGTGGATCCGCAATCCCATCGCGCATAAAATTATTCAAAAACTGTAGAAATTAAAAGGTTTTAATCATTTTTTAATTTAATTTTTTACCAATTAGATTTGAGATACATTCAGAGAATTGTCAGCATGATATCAATGAATTTTTGCATTAGATCTTTGAAATGTCACTGGAAATGTCACTGGCACTGACACTTTCCTTTAAATTAATGCAGTTGATTTTCATATTAATAGATCTAAAGATTGTTAAACGAATGTTAAGTTTGTTCGGTTTAAGATCATTTTATCAAATCCCAAATAGAAATTGATAATTACTTTTTCCCAACATATAGAGAAATAACTTTGAAAAAACCCCTTACAACCAATGGTTGATGACACTAATGCATTTTCCTAGATAATACCAATATATTCAATATGGCTCCATCTAGGGTTAACTGCTGACTAATTCTTCTATTTAAGCAAACACTTGGAAGAAAATCTGGTGCGACTCGTAGTCGTATCAATTGCATGCCAGCTGTTTCCTATTAATGGAGAAATAAGGTCGGTGTTTTCAAAGCTCTTTTCACTCTATATTTATTGTTGTTACTTCAACTTTATCTTAATATTAAAGTAAGTTTTCGTAAAGTAAATTTTTCATAAAATTTTATGAAAAATTTCATTTCAGTTTTTAAATATTCCATGCGACTAATGAAAAAGTTTCATTAAAAATGGTGTGATTAAAACTATGAAGCTTTTTCATAAAGTTTAAGAAATTTTTCATTCATATTGTCAAGAAAGCTCCATTAGTTGAGTGAAAAAATTTCATTAAAACGAGTCCAAGAAATTCTGTCTTTGTAGGTGCGCTAGAAATGGATTAATAAGTATAAGTTTTGTAGCTCTATCACATATTCTTTCTTGACAACGGTTTGAAAGATAAATATCTAGAACTAGCCAGCAGTTTGAAGATCCATTTTGTCATAAAATTCAAAATTAACATCTTAAAAACGCAATAGTGGGCACCAATAATTACATCCTTTAACCACATTTATTTAATATGTTTTTTCTTATAACAACATTATTAGGAAGCAATTTTAGTGTCAATTTCGCTAAAAATATGTGCCTTTAAAAAGTTTTCGGTATTTTTCCCATTACTACTATAATGTAAATAAATTACTACTATAATGTAAATAAATTTTCCAGTAAAATTACTGAAATTGCGTAAATGTAGCCACAATGTGTTTAAAAATTCTTATTACCAGGTACAGGAACTTCATGTACTAAAACACAGTGTTTTAGGCGCCTATAATATGCATGAAAACTTTTAAAATGTGCACTAAAAATTCAAAAATTATGCACTTAAAATTTTTCCATACGTACAAATGAAGAATAAAGTTGTATTTAGTCTCATTAAAATATGCAAAGATTAAATACATATTAATAATACGTTGTGATGTAATGGTTAGCGCCTTGGACTGTTACACAGATGGTCCCGGGTTCGAGTCCCGGTGACGACATCATCAAATTTAGAAAAATAATATGTATGAGTTTTCTATCACTTATATGCATCGCTGCACCCACCTTCGGTGTTCCCATAGCACTTAACCCCACCGAAGTAAAATAACGAATCAGGGCTATGAAACAAAAAGCTTCAATAAATTCGCCAACTCCACATCAGGTGGCGAGCAACAACTGCTCTAAGACTTATCATCTAGCGCAATTACAGTGTTGCCATGTTTGAAGCCCTTCATCTTTCATCACCTTTCATCTCTCCACTATCCCCTTTCCAAAGAAAGCCACACATTAATTAATACGAAGAATTTTCTGAGTGTTGCTTCTCCTTAAAAAAAAAAAAGTTCTTGACATAGAGTATTATTGCTCAACGTCAACGGTTGTGATCAATGCAGGTGTAAACGACGTTAATACTTTTGTTGTGCATTGATTTTTTGTGTTTGTATCACAATGTGTTGCAGTAAGCCCCAAAGAAATAAAACCATAATTTTTTTGTATAACAGTATAGATTTTATGAGAATTTGTAGGCCAACTTCGCCTGCCAATGTTATACTTTTTTATACCTCCGTCAACAAGATTTACTTGGGTTGAAAAAGGATTAAATTCTTGTAGTTTAGTGATTGTATTAGTAAAAAATGCATCATTTCTGATTATGTGATATTTACTGTGTCATATTAATTGAGCCAAAAAAAAGTGAGTTTCAGAATTTTCTATACAAATATCGATAATAAGTAGAAAAGGAGCACTGACTTTCTTAATATTCTTTGTTGCTCTTTCTCTAAGTTTTAATGAAGAATAAGAAAAAGAGCTGGTCGAATGCGTTTAGTAGTGCGCCAACATTATTATGCCTTTAGCATCATTGAATTACAACAATTGTTATAAACTTAAACTTGATGTAAAATATTCAAGAAGCCACGATTGCAAAACAGCAGTTCGCACGAAATGTGGCAAGGTGCGCTTCAGTGTTTACATATGCTCAAACTATGGTTCCGAGGGTGACTTGCAAACTAAAATTTTTATGACGATTTTCACAAATTTTGTTATATTCGATGACACCGAATGCAAATAAAATGTAATAATTATTTTTAAATTTCCAAATCAACATTTCAACATTTTCGGCTGGTGGCTACCTGCAAGCCTTTTTTGTAGGGGTTGGTTATAGGTACTTTAAAAAATGAATACTAGCTCAGTATTGTGAATTGACATTTGATAAGAATTCGTTGATTTAACGATAAGTTATGGCGAAAAAGCTAAGAGGTGGCAAACTGCAAACTGCAAACCTTCCGCTACATATTCAAATGCAAGAAAAGAAATAGATATTCCTTCAATCTATGTACGAATCTGATCACAAAAACCGGACGCCGTCGGCGGTTGCTCGGCGGATTAATCACGATTTATAGACACTTTAATAACTGACTACGCAATATTTTTAGCCATAGCCGAAATTAAAAAAATTGAAACATTTAAAATATGTGTTTGTTTCACCTTGCCTTTGCTATTGTTTTAATTATTTAACAAACAATTTTTAAAAATTATTTAGCCTACCCATATCTTAAAATATTAGATTTGACTAGATCTATATAGATTTGGTCAGATCTAATTAGATCTCAAATTTATAATTATATCTGATCACATATGCTATGAGATCTGTTTAGATCTGGAAAAATAGATCTAACTAATTCTGGTCAGGTCACATCTTTTTTACACGGGCATGTTATGAGTTTTAGATACACATTGTGTCGAAAATTTAATATTAATAGTATCATCTAAAATGTCAAAAGATAAACACAATATTAAAAGTTTTCTGAAAAATATTTAAAAAAATATATATTCGTAACGATCTTTAATATAAGTTTTGACATCGTTAAAACCTGCTAAAACTACTTTATTTGCATTATTCTATACAAAGATGGAGTGCGTATATTTGTTGCATTTAATTGCACCTAGTTGGGACATCGAGAACAAATTGCACAACCTTTAACACTAATGAAGTGAATGCCACTAGTATTATCCTTTTTAGGATTCACTTACTATTCTACAAAAATATGACATGAATTCCGTTTGCAATGTTCCACCTAGAAGCAATAAAATACAACAAAAAAAGCAGTTTTTGTGTCTCTATTTAAAAATCTATATAAAAATTTAAAAATTTCTACAGTATTAATATTTAAGCCTCTTGTAATTAAAAATGTAGTGACTTTTTTAATAAAAATGAAAATATTATAAAAAATAAGCCCTTTAGCGTTTTAATATTCGTTTTATATGCTCATTTTACATGTAATTCTAAGCATTTAATTAGTACTTTCACGCATTTAGAAAGGTATTTTTAAGCACGTTTTATGTAAATTTACATTAAAGTGGAATGTAGCTAAACATTTCTTAAGCACTTAAAATTCAAAAGAGCATACCAACAAAGTTTCCCAAACCGTTTTTATTGATGATTATGATTCATGTCTACACAAAATGTTGGACTTCTAGGATAAACATTAGCGGTTATATAAATAAAGTTCAAATCTTATATGTTATTGATGTCGCGCATTTTTTTGGTTGCCCTGTAAAATATTGAAGTAGGGTTGATTGATTATGAAGCACTACATCGAACTACATTTCTCCACAAAATTGTTTGGTTCTGTGATTAAAATTGCCAGTTTTATTAACCATCTAACGGGTAAGGCTGCCTCAGGGCAGCCTTCATAGAATTGGCCAAAAATGAGTCAAATGGGTGCTTAATAATTACAAATTGATAGATTCCTATTGAAAACTAAATTTACTAAATATTTGGGAAGAAATTTTTCATGTGCCGCCCACGGTTTGGTAACGAAAAAGCTACAAAATCAAAATTTCGTAAAATATCAAAAAATTATCATTTTTGAAAAAGCATAGTTTTGAAAAACTATTTAAGTTGACTAAAAACTCTTTATAATGAAATCTAAGTAAGATTGGAGATTTATCTTTAGAAATTAATCCTTACAAGAATTTTTCTAAAGGGCATCGTCTTAACTTATAAACTAATAGACTGATTTTTATGAAATTTCTCAGTAAAGACATAAAGTATTATTAGCAAATCATTAAAGTTTCCAAAAAGCAAAAATCGCCATATATTCCTAAAGCACAATAAATCACTTTTGGATTGGTGGTTAGATATCGGTGAAAGCAATAATGTTTGTCCAAAACTTCTCTTTTATGTGCGTTAGTTTCGAGATGCACTCTAAAGATAAAAAATGTTGTAGAATACCCTTATTATTTATTTTTCAAGACGGGCTGTGAATTTCATTGCAAAACAGCGTTTTGCCAGTTGGAGGGCTAACGATATTGTTAAAATATCTGTTTTTTTGCTTCTCCTATAAAAAAAAAGTAAATAAGTTCTTTGCGTCCTTCTGCATTTTAGGTAGCGATAGGTAGATTTTCAGGGTTTGTGTCTATTTTTATATACATTATTTTACCCTAACTATAGTATTAGCTGAGATATGTACTAAATATAAATACGGTTAATTTATCTACATGAAAATTTATTGTAGGATGTCATGCAGTTGATTGATTGCAGTTACTAGAATCGCTTCGTAAAGAAATATTTTGCCGGGACAACCTATTGTACATCAGTACACACATGCATGTATTTTATTTATTGCATTTTGTATTAACAACATTAATTTAATATACAATTTCCAGCTATTATTTAAATAACCAGGGCAGCGACTTTCATGCAAATACATGTTTCTAGTTAGTAGCCCAAAATCAATGTTGACCAAACACTTTTCCGAATCAAAGAATTTGCCACAAAATATCATTGATTTGTTTTTGCATATTTTGTAATAAATACATATTTTGCTATAAACGCATGTTTTAATGTATATTTTAGCATTTCATGTTGCATATTTTCAATTAAATTGCATATTTTGTAAAAATTAAAACTAATATTTAATTACAAATAAACAAAAGAAAGCATTTGTAGCCCATAACATATCATCTAGTTGTCATTTACTAGACATTTATTTGGGTTTTAAACCGACGCTCGCGAGTAATAAATCGATTTTTAAAAATCCCCAAAATTTGAATGCATATTTTTTTTGATATTTAGTGCATGTTTTTGGATTTTTAGTGCATATTTTTTTTTCGGGTTTTAGTACATATTTCGGTTTAAGTGCATATTTTAATCACATTTTTTGAATTTTAACTGCATATTTTAAGCGCATATTTTCGATTTCTTAGAGCATGAGAGTCGCTGCCCTGTAAATAACATACAAATTTATACTTTTATAATTGGCCTCTAAAAATAGTTAAGTAAAAACTTTAGCAAACGTACATTCATTCATCCATGCATTTATCGTTTTAAAATATTTGCACAATCATATTCACATATACTTACTACTTTATGTTGTTCGAACAAACGATCAAACAATAATTTTTTAAAAATTATACGATTAATCGAACGAATAACGAATAAAATTAATTTTGAAAATACGTAAATAATTCAAGCATTAAAAGTCTTAAAATTTTATGAATTTTGTCATCAACAATACCAATTCTCAAATGCAAACTATAGTAACGCCAAAAGATTTCCCAATCATGCGGCATTTGTCATTGTTATCTCCTGCTGAAAAATATATAGTTTTGAAAATCGTTAAAAAGTTAAATATATTGGCGATAGTTTTAATATATCGAGCTGTTAAGATCTTATTCTAGTTACAGCACACTCAAAAAAAAAAAAAAAAAAATAGTAAAGTCAGCAGGAGGGTGCTTGCCAAAAAATTGCTAATGTCAGCAAAATCGTTTGCTCAAATTAGTGAGCTGATTTTTAGCAACAAAATTGGTAGATTTCGCAAAAGTTTTACTAACACTTAGCTGATTCAAAATTATAAAATCCTTTCTAAAAGTTAATAAAATTATTGCTGAATATTTATTTAATTTGTAGAAAAATTATACTTTAGTTAAAGTTTGTTATACTTTTAAAAATAATTTGCAATACGTTGCAAAATATAAAAATGTTCTTAATCCCACATTGACTTTCAACTATTTACATCTCTGGCTGTCTAAATAATGGCATCTTTCTAGAAACGAAACGAAGCAAAACAAAATATGAAATAGACAACTCTTCTTTGCAATAAGGAAAAGGAAACAAATATAAAGATGTGTATCGTTGTCTGTCTACCTGAACGCATATTTATTTGCAATTTGACCACACTACATTAGTAATCACTATAATAAGTTAGTTTACGAAAACACATTCAATCTTTATTAAATTTTAATTTTTTATTTTGTCTTTAATTTAATTAAAAGACAATTACTTTCATAAGCTGCTGACACCACAAAAATTAATTTTTTTTAATCCGCATTTTATATGTATACGATACACATTGTTGGCGTAATTTTGTTTTATTATGTCCACTCACAACATTTTGTTGTTAAAATTAAAAGAATATGTTTTTTAAAACTACTAAAAACTAAATCGGTCTACTCACCTTTCTTTAAAATCAAATGTTTTTTTCATTTATTTTTAACAAATAAAAAGTTTCCTCAAAATCCGTAAAAATAAAAGATTTTCTTTAATTTTACTATCAAAAATAAAATAAAAAATTAAAAAGATACAAATCCATAAAAATAATTTATTTTATTTTAATTTTCAAAAATTATCTCCCAAGTTATTAAAAAGAATTTTTATCATCATTAAAGTTTTAGGTTAAATAAAGAATTTTTTGTAAAAAGAAAGTTGTAAATGAAAATAATACCTGGAACAGAAAAAATGTATTTATGGGTAGTTTGTTTTTTAATAAATGGTAAAATAAGTTTAAAAAATATTATTTGTATTTTAAATGTATATTCTTTAAAAACAAAGTTTGATGAATAATTTGTATATAAACCACAAGCAGTTACTGTTTAAATATTGTGAGTGTAGACAAATCTTCCAGGTTTGATTTTTTATATGTCTTACAGGAGCTGTACTTATTAGTATGATTTTCCTCTTCTCTACTACATCATGCTGCGGTTGACATGTCTGGTTGTCGTCCACACTTTTAATGTGCTTATCAGCACAATTTTTTTAGCTGAATAAATTAGTAAAACATTGGTAAAATATTAGTTCATAACAGTTAAGTGCTGAATAAGTATAACTAAAATTTTAGCTGAAAACATAATTTCAGCAAAAAATTCGTTGAAAAATAGTATACTTGATTTACAAGACGTTTTACTAACTTTTCTACTAACTTATTTTTTTTTGAATGTAGCAATAATATAAATGGAATTTCCAGTTTTAGTTCTAACGTGCTATCGTAGTTAAATCTTCAATTATCATGCTATATTTCAAAGATAGCACTTTAGCTATGATTTCATATGACAAAAAAATTTCTAATATTTTGCATTATTTGCAAAGCTCTAATTATGAATCAAAAATAAAACAAAATTGAACAATTGCGCTGTGGTGTAATGGTTAGCGCGTTAGACTGTTACACAGATGGTCTCGGGTTCGATTCTCGGTGACGGCAATATCAATTTAGAAAAATAATATGTATGAGTTTTCTATACCTCATATGTATCGCAGCTCACACCTTCGGTGTTCCCATAGCACTTAACCCCACCGAAGTAAAATAATGAATCAGGGCTATGAACCAAAAAGCTTCAATGAGTTCGCCAACTATCCATCAGGTGGCGAGCAACAACTGTTCTAAGACTTATCATCTCGCGCAATTTCAGTGTTGTCATGTTTGAAGCCCTTCATCTTTTCCCACCTTTCATCTCTCCACTATCCAATTTCCAAAGAACGCAACACATTGATCAATAGGAAGAATTTCCTGAGTGTTGCTTCTCTTTCAAAAAAAAAAAAAAAAAAAAAAAGAATTAGAATTAGAATTAGAATTAGAATAATTTTCGAAGCTGTTTATTAAATACATCACAGGAATTAATTAATACTGAAGGGTGCTCTCAATCCACTAAGAGTGTGGACCGATTTATTATTTGCGGATTTGGAGGAAAGTCAATATTTTTGATTAAAAAAAGATTTGTTTGGTTTTCTTTCATACAATGATTTTACTTTAAACGAGCTTAAGCTCTTTCATTTATAAATTATAATTACTTATTTACAATATTTCGTCTCCACATTGGGTGACTTCTTCAGGGAAATTATTATTAAAATTTGATTGATAAAATTTTGTTTTAAGAATTAAATCAAAGTATTTTTATATAAAAATTCTTAAAACAAAATTTTATCAATCAAATTATAATAATAATTTCCCTGAAGAAGTCAACCAATGCTCAGACTGAATATTGTAAATAAATAATTATAAATAAAAGATCTTAAGCTCTTTTAAAGGAAAATCATTCAATAAATTTTAAAGTATATTTGTGGGGAAAGAAACAAATTTTATTGACATTGTTAATTATTTTAGTTGATCAGAATTACTTAGTTTCAAAGCATTGAATATTTGTCATATTAACAATGTTTTTCTGTAGGGAAAAAATGTTACATAAAATAAACTTGAGGTTATAACTGAATATTTTCGAATAAAAAATATAAAAAAACGAAAAACTCTGTAGACTACTAAACTGCGTAGTCAAGATTAAAAAAAAACATTCGATGTTTGCGTCGAAACAAAAAAACAAGTGCTGCACTTATGTGAGGTGGACGTATATATACGTCTTACGCAATAGGATAGAGTTTTGAATAAATGTATAAATAAATCTTACGCAGCAGAGAGGTTAAAATCATTTTCTGTAACGTTATTTTGAACTTACTTTTAGTAGCTTTTTCTGCTTTTTTAACAGAGTTCTCTGAGTTTATTCAAATTAAAATGTCGAGAAAGACAACACTGTTCTTTAGATAAGTGCAAAGAAAACTGGATAATTTTGAAAATATACATTTGGCCGAAATAGGGTTCGATTGCACCAACCGAATTATTTGGTTGTGGAAATCAAGTGTATTTATGTTACTATTATCGGTAAATTAAACCGAATCACACAGTTGGCAATACATTAGGGTTTTAAATGAATCAGTTTTCTATGTGTATTTGTAGTCGTAATAACATGAAGATAACCCAATTGAAAAAAATTAAAAACTTCCTTTGAACATGGACTTAATAATTTTCGCACGATATATGATTATAAGTACTATTTAGTATACAACCCAAGTAAAAAAGTTTATATTCAGATACAATGTTATTACAAAGACACATTTAATTATATGTGGTGATATATGAAAACTATGTTCCTCGTGATTTTAGATATAATTATCAGTGACAGGAACTTCATGCACTAAAGTACTAAAAAAGTATACATAAAAAATCTTAAAATATGCACTAAAATTTAAAAAATATGCACTAACAATTTTTTTAACCCATTTGATTTGCTTTATTTTTGTAAATATACGGAGGTTGGAAGCTCGTTATAAATTAAAAATAACATAAAAATAATCTCGATGTATATAAAAAACAAAAAACTTGCAAAACTGTTACAAATTTTAAGTTTCGAAAAAAAAAATAACTAAAAACGTGAAAAGAATTGCGCATTAAATTATTATTTTTCATGTTTTTAAGTAATTTTAATAAAATTTTAGAGTTTGCGTGTATTGTTAAATATATTATCTGCCTACGTTTTGCTTAATTAACACAACATTTTAATTATTTACATGGAAAAAGACTCATTTAAAAAAAATTTGGCTTGGATCCATTTTAGTATTGGATCCATTTTAGTCTTTATGCTCGTTGGTTAAAAATTAAATTAAATTAAAAGTGATTGGTTTACAAAAAACAAAGAAAAATTATATAAAAATGTGCATTAAAAGCAAAAGAAGTAAATATATGCAGTAAAAATAAGTATTTAAAGAACAATAAGTTAAAATTAAAATATGTACTAAAATATGAATTTAAATAGCAAAATATGCACTATCAAATCGATGTTATTTTAAGGCAAATTCTTTATGGAAACATATATTTTTTTGATTCACGTTAGTTAGCATACGAAGTTCAACATATTCTAAGGGTTCATACAGACGAAAAAAAAGATTTATTGATTTTAATCATGGATGTAACCGATTCGATGCGGGTATCGGTAAGGGTAACTATAATTCCTTTTATTTCGGTAACAGTATTTAGGGGTAACGATATTTTAGTTTTTTAGGTAACGGTTTTTAATCGTTAATGGTATTTTACTCATTTTGGTAACGGTATTTTATTTTAGTTATTCAGGTAATGTCAATGGTCACCTAAATTGTTAGCCCCATTATGCCCGAATTCCAATGACTGGCCAGTTTATGATCAAACTTTGGGAAATTGATGTATTTGCAGCGATTATATTTATTTTTATCTTGTCAGATTATTTCGGTAACGGTATTTTAGGAATAACGCTATTTCAATTATTTTACCGATAACGATATTTCAGTTATTTCGGCAACTGTATTTTTTTCATTATATCTGTAACGTCATTTTACGGATAATGGTATTTCAATTATTTCGATAACGGTATTTTAAGGATAGTGATAGACAGTTTAAAGGTTTTTCAATCGATAACGGTATTTTAGCGATATTGCCTGCCATTCCTGATTTAATAGTGAAAAAGTCTGAGAAAATCAAAAATAATGAAATCTTTACTAATACAAAATATCCTTCATATATATAGTGAAACATTTCATAAATATGATGAAATTGATTTTATTTTTTATGAAATGTTTCATGGACGAACATCTATGAAACATATCACAGATATGACGAAGCTTTTGCTTTGAGTATATATATTAGTATATGAAGTTAGACATAAATTGATATAATTGTTGAGAAAAACTAAGAACTGTTTGGATCAACTTTTTTAGAATAATATCAAATTATATCGAATTCGATACAATTTTATATAAAACACGACAAAATTCTGATGAAATTTTATGTAATATACAACAAATTGCACAAAATTGTATTTAATTGCATCGAATTAGATGTAATTCCATACAATTGTATCGAGTTCGATACAATTATATGTTCTAATTTTCCGGATCAAATTTAATACAATTTTTTATACTTGGGAAGATAAAGCTTTCAGTGGTTAAATGCATAATAATTTTTATTATACACACATACACAGACACACAGACACACACACTTATACACAGCACAGAAACATATACATACATATGCACAAAACATTCATTTATGATGAAGCACGTGATGAATTTTATTATTGAAAAAAAAAAGAAAATAAATAAAATATCAACTAATTTTTTTATATTGATTTCTTCAACTGGTTATTTTGTGATTGGTTGATGTTTCCGTTTGTGAATTTTAAATTTAATTTTGGCATATGTTTTTTGTTTTTTTTTTTTTATTATTTTTAACAATCAATAATTTGGCTTTTATTGCATTGCACATTGCTATGCTCTGTATTGCACCAACAGTTTTCTTCTTTTTTTTATTGTTTTTTCCGTTTCTGAGAATTATATTTTTCATTTTTCACTTACTTGTTTCCATATGAGTGATGAACAATCAAATTTTGCACGACTTTTGCTGCACCAATAAAATAACATAAAAAAATAATAAAAATTATTGACTCTTTTCTACTACCACCACATTTGATATATTTTTTTTGTCTCCAGCACCTCTAATTAAATGCACTGTTTTTTTTTTTTGTTTTGAATTTTATGTTTTGATTTGAAATTTTATGTACCACACAATTTTGAACGTTTCCTTTATATTTAATATAAATTGCACTTTATGCATTTGAACGCGGCGCTAGGTGCGGCGCCCGCCACAGTTGTATGTTTGGTTTTCTTATTAATTTGAAATCGCGTAAATCCTCATTATGGGGCATTGCTGTTATGTGCCATGCGGTCGTCCTCTCTGACAAACATTAACATGTACTTTGCGGTTGGCTAAATACAACAAATCATCTGTGTGGTCAAGTTGTAAATCCACACACACTTCCATATAAACATATGCATATGTCGAGTGTATGTTTCCACCCATACATACAAATAATAATGCAGGTATGAGTTGCAAACAAATACAGCCCATTGCCAAAACTTTAAAAACTTTTCAAAAATGCATTATATTTAAAAAGAGGGATTTACACAGTAAGATTATTCAATAATTATCTCAATATTTTTTGTTTTGCTGTATCTGAAATAGTTAAAAAAAAAACTGATGTTGGATTCCAAGAAATGCCAGGCGAACCATTTTAATGCGAACCCGAGTTTAACACGTAATCGATAATTATGTTTTACTTTGCGTCGCATTACAAGATCTGCCCAGCCCTAGTGTAGAAACGGTAATGATATGTCATTACTTTTCTGACTACCAGTAATTACACCATTCCTGCATTACTCTGACACAAATAGTAAGGACTTTCTAATAAATAGTTAATTTTCCTATTATTTTAATACAAAAAATAGTGCGTTAAACGTAAGTACTTAATTTTATCGTTATTTAAAAAATAAAGTAATGAGCTCAACAGATTTTGAAATTCTCTTTTTAGACTCATTTTTTTCAACTCTAGTAATTACTTATATAAATACTTATTTTTATTTTTTATAAGCTGCAGGATAATGACATTTTGTGCAAGCAAGTCATTTATGTTTTTATCTATCAAGTAGAGATGGTAGAGCGCTTGACTGACAATCTGGACTTCTATGTACACTGGGGTGTAGAAAAGTATTCCCATATAAGTGGTTATATAAATACATATTTTGTAATGTCAAGTACTTACAATTATCATTACAAATTTCATTACCTTTATAGGGGGATGTCTCTCAGAATAATGACGTATCATGTACACTGGGGTGTAGAAAAGTTTTCCCATAAATACATATTTTGTAATGTCAAGTACTTACAATTGTTATTACAAATTTCATTACCTTTATAGGAGAATGTCGCTCAGAATAACGACATATCATTATTAAACACCTTAAGAAAAAACAAAAATATGTGGCTAACTATATGCTTACCGGTATGGACAAATATAATGATTCTAAAAAAAATTTGTTTAATAAAATGTGCCCACGGGACTCGAAACTGGGGATCGAGGTTGTCAGACAATCGTTCTACCTTCTAAGATATCTCAATAGATAAAAACATAAATGATGTTTTTAGTTAGATTTTTACAGGAAGAAGAAAACATTTTGATTGACAAATTTAACAGAAACAATGGATATGCCAGACTACCGCAGTTTCGTTCCCTCCAAGGACTCGTCTGTGTCAATTGAACAAAGTAGTTTATATTGCTAAATTGCTCTATATGAAAAACTTTTTTTTTACTTTGTCCCGTAGTGAGTTTTAAACCCACAACCATACATCAGGCTATGACTCGTAGCATCACTTCTTAGCGAGTTGAGTCACGGTCGACACAGCGATTAGTGTGGCTAACTGGAGTTTTGTCAATCACAACACGTACAATGTATTGGTTTAATCAGAAGAGACAAAGTTACCTAATACCTATGAACAATTTATTTTTCAACTAGAATGCTTCCTCTTTTTAATCCTATTGTTATCTCTTATTCTGATAACAAGTGTATGTTATTTGCATAAAAAATCATTACTTTCAAGCTGACAAAAATCAAAAATAAGTAGTTATTTATAAACTTACTATGATTGAAAAATTTGGAACTCATTACTTTATATTTAAAATAATAATAAAAACAAGTATTTATGGGTAACGCATTGTTTTTGTATGCAAATAATGGGAACATTAACTAGTTATTAGTATGTCATTATTATTTGTATTAAAGTAATGTAAGCTGGTTGTTAAAATTTTTCGTTTTGCTTATGGACAAAAATGCTTCGATCGATTGCGAAATGGGAAGATAAATTGTATGTTCCTTTGTATGAGTTATAATTATTTATCAGTATTTCTTTCCAATATTTCGTCTCCACATTGGCCGACTTCTTCAGGGAACAATTGTTATAATTTCATTAATAAAAATTAAAAACTTATATATAACAATTTTTAAAAAAGGAGGTCAATCAAAAAAAACAAATTTTTGTATCAATTTGAAAAATAAAAATATTTGTATTACCATTATTTTTACATTTTTGTTTTCTGGAATATTTCTATTTTTCATATTGACACAAAAAAATGTTTGATTTAACGCCCTTTTTAGAATTTGTTATATATAAGTTTTTAATTGTTAAAAAGTTTTTAATTATCCAATTATAATAATTGTTCCCTGAAGAAGTCGCCCAATGTGGAGACGAAATATTGGAAAGGTCTAATAAAAAATAATTATTATTTATAAAAAAGAATCTCAAGCTCATTTAAAAAGAAAAATATAAATAAAAAAGATCGAAGAAAGCTTAACATTTTCAAAAGATGATACATTGTGCAAAAATAGTAATATATGAGAAAACCGGTTATTTAATTTTAGTTCTGCATATTTATTAAACAAATTTGATTCCCAAATGTAGTTCAAGGTCTCATCAGTATTTATCAAAAAAAAAATTAAGTTAAAATATTTGATTTTTAAACTTTTATGAATAGAAAGCTTCGTTAAAACATGCAAAACTTTAATGCAATTTTGCAAAAATCTGGCCCATAAGTGAACAAAATTAGGTACGCCATTAAAATCAGGATCGATGGTCGGGACTCTTGTTTTATTTTTCGAGTTGCGCAGTGTTATCTACAAAATTAATAATTAATTATAATATCTACATTATTATTAAAATAATATCTACAAAAGTGCATATGTGGCTTTCCAAGCCAACCGCCCAGCTACAAGAAAATATTTATCGAATCAATGTAAAACTTACAGTATTTGTACAATTTTTATAATTTTTCGAAAAAGTGAGCGAAGAAGCATGATAAATGTTGGGCTTACAAGTATAGTACGTATAATAAGTTAAGTGAATTTCGACAATGGTAAAAAGTTGCTATATTAATAGCTTTTTTATGGAGACTTTGATAAAACATAGTTTTTTTAAATGTTAGTGTAATAGAAAACTCAATTTATCTAAAATCGGTGAATTTTTTTTATTTATAAAAAAATGTAATGTTTTTTTTTTATTCTTATTTATGGATATTGAATGTTGTCCATCTCCAAGATTTTTGTGTTAGAGCTATAATGCTTATAAAATTAGCTGACCTAACAAAGAAACCACAACAAATTTGGGAAACATTTTCTTTATTTCTCCTTTTAGCTCGATAGACTTTTTTCAGCGACATTCAATAGCTTCGATATCCTGTTATCAGTAAGCCAAGGTCCTGAAAATAGCCATCAACCACAGACTTCACCTCTTCATTGTTGGCAATTCTTCTACCAGCGAGCTGTTTTTCAAGTTTGGAAATAGAAAATAATAACAGGGAGCTAACTCTGGCGAATAAGGTGCGTGATAAAGCAATTCAAGCTTTAGTTCATTGAGTTTTCCCATCGCAATAGTAAGTATATGGATGTTGATCTGTTGTGAGCAAACGCGATACCTATCTTGCGCATAGCTTTCTCATCTCCAAACTTTCGTTAAATATGCCATGTATAGCATTTTTAATGCTTATCATTTAAGCCAGCTCACACACCTTCAGCCGAAGATCATTCAATTAGCCATTTAACCGTTTATGAAGTGGACATTTCAATTGGTCGATCACTACGGTGTTCGTCTTGGCAGTTCGTACAGACGAACTCTGCCACCCAATATTTTATAGTCGTAAACGAGGACTGCGACCTTTCAGATAGAAGTATTGATATACATAACGGTGACCAATTTTTTCCGTGTTAACAAATTAAATGAGATCATTTATTTTGATGGATCCAAAAAAAATACTAAACAACGTGGCGCTTTGAAACTTAAAACATGTGTTTTATAAGGTTGCAACTTTTCACCAAAGTATTTTTTTTTTAATGACTGCCGCTATCTACATCAGGTGTCTAATTTTGATACCACCCTCGTATATGTATTACCATACGCAATGTAGGCCCAACTAGCTCATTTTTGAATATTTGAGATGGACAATATTCATCGAATATAATCTTCAAAACGAATGCGATTTGTATAGTAAAACTTTTTATATCGATAGAAAAACATGTGAACTTGTTTTATAAATAAAAAAATTACAAAAATGTTGTTCAATTTTAAGATTAAATGAGTTACCTATTACACTAAAAATTCTCAACTAGTTCTGAATTTAAATAAAAAACTTTAAATTTTCTTCGATCTTCTTTTATGTCATTCTTCTTAGTTTAAACGAGCTTAAGATCATTTATTTATTAATTATTTATTCCACTATTTCGTCTCCACATTGGGTGACTGAAGAGAACAAATATTACAATTTGAAAAACTAGCTTTTTTTTTAATTGTAATATTTGTTCCTGAAGAAGTCACCCACTGTGGACGAAATATTGGAAATAAATAATTTACAAATAAATGATCTTAAGCTCGTTCAAATTATTCGAAAAAATCAAAAAAATATAGTTAAAGCTTTAGCATTTTCAAATTCAGTTAAATAATTATAAATAATATACTAAAAATTAACTCAAAATTTGTCAATATTTATCTAGCCTTCTTCGCCTATTGCTAGGAAAATTAAAAAAAAATTTAATTTTTTATTTGTATCATATAAGACAACAAAATACTGTAAGTTTATCATTAATACGATATATATACCTATTTTAGCAGAACAGTTGGCTTAGAAATCCGTATATATTAATATGTCAACATTATCAATTTTTTAAATGTCAAACTGATTTTAAATTAGACTGCTTTTTATTTTACCGATTAATAATATGTTATAAAATACTGGTCAATAAATGATTGTAGAAAACAATCAAATTACACTTTTCAACTAATTTTAAGTTTTCACCAGGTCCGCTGAATCGGAATCTGGCAAGCAAAACATTCCAATGGAACGATTTTGAGAATTCTCTCTTTAAAAATTTTATATACGTCCCAAAAAGTTGTTTATAAAAAACTACATCCAAAGAATTCAACTGGATCTAAAGAATCCAACTGGATCCAAAGAATCCAACATCCTATGACAAGCCACACCGGAAAAGTATTTAACTTAAAAGTGATAACACCAAAAATATTACTCTTGGTTATCTGTTTGGGTTGTCTCAGAAAAATTTTACGATAAAGATCAAAATCATCGATTGAGCACTTTTTGCTAAAATCATTTTTGAATTTGCAAAAAAATTCAATTTTCTCGAAAACTATGCGAGACACGAAAAACAACTAATGATCAAATTTATTATCAAGGAAATACGACCTGGATGTCACATTTTAAGATTTACATTGCAATATTATAACTGTAAAAACACATTGATTATCAATATATAAAAAAATAACTACTATGTAAAAATAAAATTAACCGAAATGACTGCAAAATTGTTCATCCACTAAAAATTCCACGCTGAGTTACATGGCGGTATTTGTTTGTTTGTTTGCGGTCACTCCCCTTTTAAAGTCAGAGGGTTTTCAAAGTTAAAAAGACTTTTAGAGATTATCTTTAAAAGGACTTATGGGATATCGTTAGAAGACTGTTTAAGTACCTTTAAAATGATATAAAATAATTTAAATTTATTTTCATCGGGATAAACATTAATTGCATTTATAGTAATTAAATGTGCTAAAGTCCCAAAACTTATTTAACAAATTGTGAAAAACAATCTGATGTAGGCGTGTCCCTATCCGGATTTCATTCCTGCCCAAGGAAAAGGAAATCTTCAGGGGACTTTGTATTGGAATTTCTAGAGATATTTGTTATGTTAAATCACAAACTCAATGAGAATTTCTTGTCCTCGTCTAGGAGCGAGATTCAAAATTTAAAATATCAAAGAAAAAACAAAAACAACAACAAAATATTGTCACAATTGGCTTTGTCATCTTCCAAATACTACTCTGTTTTTTTTTGTAATGTAAATTCAATAATATAATATTTTAATTTTTTCCCCATTAAAATTTAAGAAATTTTGGTTCGACTTAATTTAAAAAGAGATATTTACCGATTTTTATCTCTTGATTTTAATACCGGTCTCCAAAGACTGCAGTAGTCAAAACTCGATTTGCGACGCAATTGTTTTAACAATTTTGAAGTATTCGTATTTAGCATAGCAAAAATAATTTTTAAAAATGTGTCGTATGACGTAAACTAGTTAACCTCCCGTTGTCACATGCAAGTACAAGTTCGACAAATCAATACACTCAAACTTTTTTACTTATACAATTACACTTTTGTCACTTGCGACGAAATTTTAAAGGCAGTGAATTTTTGGGACTTGAACCTAATAAATCCTAATCTGAAGTAAGAAACGTTCTACCGGCTCGCCTTTACGAGTTATGGACCAGAGAACGGTTTGAGTGCCTTATTTCATGCTTTTGAATGCAATCACAAAAAATGAGTACAAATTTTGTCAACTCACATCATTTCAATAAAGTAACAATCGACAGAATTGAGAAAAGAGAGTGCAACGAAAACCATGCATTGCATTGCTTGTCTAGTGTTAACCTCACTTAACACTCACGAAAACAACGAATACAACGAAAGCATAAGCTGTTGTTGTTGAATAAAAGCAACGCAAAAGCAATGAATGTATGAATGGACAACAAAAACGAATGGTCTCATTCTGTTCTCTGTTATGGACCATTATTTTCGTAATCCTCTTATTCGGGCAAAAATGGTTTATTGATCAATATTGAGAATATGTAATTAAAAGGTATTTTATTTTTTACTGATTTGATTCGTACAACAATTTTTCTCTCATTTGAGTAAAAATATTTAGGAAAAGGTGCAAGGGTATTTTAGAACCTATTAGGGGTCTGGAAAATGGTGGTTTTTGAAATTGTGTTTACAACACTCAGATTTGTTAAAAAAAAATGTTGACATATTAAAAGCATGTTTATAATATACACTTCAGTAAATACAACGAGAGGTAAAACTTGGAAATCTATTAAGTAAATCCAGAAATATATGGAAAATATACCAAAGTTTTGAACCAAATTTTTTGGAAGCACCCTAGGCCTAGTTTAATTTAGGTGTTTTGACTTCAGATTAATATTTATGTGGCCAAAATACTTTAAAAAAAAAAGTTTTATTATAAGTCTGGTCAAAAACCTTTCTATATACATATAAAATTTGAATTTCTGTTTTATTTCGTCATTACTCTGAAAATCGTTAATTTATAGCGACCTCTAATTATTGACCGATTTGGCTGAAATTCGACAGTCTTTTCTTGTACAATGTATTTTGTCATATATTGAATTTAATTTAAATTTTATGATTTTTTTGTATAGAGTTTGTTCTTTCTTGCAATATGTTATTTACTTCCAAATACGAACATGTTGATTTAGAACCGGTCTTAGAACCAGTTATTGAACTGGTTCTGGGAACCTGTTCTAGAACTGGTTTCATGCCCATTTGGTATATTTTTTTTTTTTGGTATTTAAATTTAAGCCAACCATATTCAAGTACATGGACGAACGCTTGCCACATAAAATCACTGAAATATTCGACGCTCCTCACCACAATTGATAGGTGGAAATATCTCTATTTAATACTTAAATTTTTCTTTTTTAATTTTAATTCAAATTAAACTTTTCTACTGTTTACACTTTAAGAAAAATATTTAATAGATACAAAATAGATTTTGACCCAAAAAGATTCTCAGAACTAATTGAATGCCTCGATCGAGTTAGAGTATGAAATCCATTTTCTGAACTTTACTGTAGAAAACGAAAACATGGAATACTCTTGCAAAATAGTTTGTTTTAATTGTTTTTGATCAGAATTCTATAACTAGAGTCGAATTTTGCTATTAAATGTGGCAAAATTTACCTAATTTTTCAATATTTTTTATTCATGTTTTGATATTTACACGGCTTGACATAAAAAAAAAAAACTAATAAACTTCTGGCCAACAATTGTACATATTTAGGGCATGTTGATTTCAATGGTGCCCTTAATTTTTCGATCTTTGAAAGCTGGAGTCTGGATTAATCTTGGAAAGCTATGCTGCCATATTAAATAGTTGACATATAGCGCGTTTTGCATATGAGACATCATATTAAAATAATTGTTTTCTTACTGAAAAACCTCTTTCTAATAGACTCTTTCTATTGCATGATAATTTGCTAGTTTAGCGATAAAAATTAGGGAAAAAACCGCTAAATAGCTGGATTAACATACAGTTTTGTGAATCGAACATGTACCTAAAATGCAGTCAGATTGATTGCATTTTAAATGAATTATATGTAAAAAACTGCCTTTAGATGCCCCAAATTTTATGAATAAAAATAATAATTTTATGGAAAGACTGTACCATAGACCGAAAAATAAAGTACGCCATTGAAATCAACGTGCCTGATGTACATACATATAATTGGAGCTCATAATCTTATTAATTTTTAGAAGTTATGATTTTTTCTTAATGATTTATTTGCTTTTTCAAAGGTTAATAATCAACAAATATGCATGCATTTATGAACATGCATGAAAACATTCATGCTCATTTATGAAGTCATTCGAGGTCATATATGTCCATATACCACCATATAGGACTCATATATGCTCATATGAGTTCATATGTGATCATACATGTAAATATTACTTAAATTTTCGTTGATATGAGTGGCAATGTATGGAAATGTGTGATAATGTATGTAATATTGCCTCAATTTTCGTTAATGTACCCATGTATGGAAATGTATGGACATGTATGTAAATAGTACCTCAATTTTCGTTAATATGAGCGACAATGTATGGAAATATATGGACATGTATGATAATGTATGTAAATATTACCTCAATTTTCGTTAATACACACATATGATCCTCATATGAATATGTACGAATCATGTATAGATGCATGTGGACATATATGAATCATGTGTGCTCATATATGAATCCATATATGTCGATTTTTAACAGGGTATTTTATTATCTCATGTACACTGTATGAAAAACATTTCAATAATTCGATTTAGTAAGTTTTGTTAAGCGCAAAATTGCACTTTTCGAAGAATTCGAGGTCAAAAACGCATGTAAAATTTTGGCAACATTTCATCACAGGATGAAGTATTTATGGCTAACATGACGTATTATGCCAAAAAAACAAAGAGCGTTTGCAAAAAGTAGTCCCTTATTTGAGCGAGTCATTCAATTTTTTAAGCTTATTGAATCATTATTGACTGTTAAATATTCTTTCTTTGTGTATTGATTTTATTGTAACGAGACATCAAAATGTTTGTCACTCTACAAATATTTGTTGTATATCCAATATTTGAACAATGGATACTAACGGATATTTAAATTCAGATCTAGAATTAAACATCTATATAATCTCACCATAATTTAGTTGAATTTTAAAATAAAAGCAACAAAACAAACATCATATCAATATGAAATTTTAGTTTCCGCCCAAGATTACACCATTTTCATTCGCCCGCGATTTGAATGTCGGCGATCGAACAAGCATTCAATGTGTCATTGGCACCGGTGACCTACCGCTCACATTCACATGGCTAAAGGATGGAAAACCCCTACAGACGGCGGGGACTGCAGCGATGCAGTCAACGCATAGTGCACGCGACAGCGGCAGTGTTAGCGGTGGGATTAGTGGTACCGGTGACGTTGCTGCAACGGGCTCCGGCTCTCATCTGACATCGATAAACTATGCCCATGCTCATGGGTCATTGTCCTACACGAATGATGATGGTAGTAGCGGTGGTGAAGGAGGCGGCGGCGTAGTGACAATTCGCCAAAATGATGATTTCACCAGCGCCCTCAGCATAACAAGTGTGACGAGGGCTCAGAGCGGCACCTATACATGTCGCGTCCAAAACGATGCCGCCACTGTATCGCACTCTGCACAGCTAAGAGTTAATGGTATATGATGATGAATGCATGCAAATGTTTGCATATTTTTTCCATTACTTATTCATTATTTATAGTTTTTGGCATGAATGTTTTTGTTGGTCTTGTTGTTTTCAACAGCATATGAAATGCATGCTAATGCTTGTCTATGTATTTATGTTATATGGCACTATAAATTTTACTTTAGTTTTTATTTTAAATTTTAATGGACTTTTAGTTACGTTTATTTTTTATTTTTTGGTTCATCTTCTTCCCCCTCTCAAAATCTGTACTGTATATTTTGTTTTTGATCTGTAACATTAAATCCTACATGATATATCTCTCTTAAACTTTCTTTAGTTCCGCCACGTATATCTCCCTTTAGTTTTGAAGAAGAAATAACCGAAGGCATGCGAACTCAACTTATGTGCTCGAGTAGTCAAGGCGATCAGCCATTTAATATAACATGGCTCAAGGATGGCATCTCTATACAAAGTGGCAGTAATATTGTTGGTAGCATAGGTGGCTCAAATTCCCAACATAACTCGAATAAGGGCTCTGGAGGGTAGTGCCTTTAAATCGCCAGATCCTTCGTTAACTATCAATGAATATGCGCCATTTTCTAGTATTCTTTCCATACATAATGTTACGTCGCGTCACAATGGCAACTACACATGTCGTGTAACAAATCGTGCTGGATCTGTTGAATATACGGCAATGCTTTCCGTATCCGGTAAATTACAAAAATAATTATTCTAAATGTGGCACTTGCAAAATCATCACGATCACTTCACAATTATGGCACAATATGTATTAAAAAAAAAAGAAAAACAGAGAAAATGGAATGTATTGCACTTATTTGTAGTTTTAAGCTTGGGAGTCACATCACTACTTTTCCTAAATGGGAATTTTAGAAAATTTCTATTTCATTAAATTCCTGTTTGTATGCTAGATTCAGAAATTGTACTCTCCATAAACTACTGTTAATAATACTTAACAACAATATTATTAAAAAAAAAAAAACAAATGGAATATCAAATTTGCACATCAAATTCATAAGATTCTATTTGATATTCAAAAAGTAGCAATTGAAATTCAGAAACTTCATTTGTAAGTCGAATTACAATTGGTAGTTTTTGAATTTAATTTTTTTTTTTTTTTGAATTGCACTTGGTAGTTTTTGAATTTAAAATGGTATTTTTTTAATTTCAAATAGGATTTTTTGATTTACATTTGCTTTTTTTTGAGAAACAAATGCGATTTTATCTGAAAAAATTAAGAAAATTAAGTTAGTTTGTTGATTAATTGTCGGCTTGAGGTCATATAAATAAATTAATTCAAATAAACAAAAAGTTTAATTTTTATTTGTTTATTTATCTCATTAATTTTTTCGATATTTAGACTCGATATCTTCGGTCGTTTTCAAGGAAACTATAAAAAAAAACATAAAATTTTCTTAATAAATAACAAAAATATTAAAACGTAAACCAGAAACATTTAATCACATTAGTAACATTTTAAATAAATAATACGCTTACTAATTAAACTGCTTACTTACTAGTGGTTAATTACTAACTGATCTTTGTGTATCCATTGTTTGTCTATATATTTGAGCGCCATTTTCAACGTATGTTGTATAATTCAGTCTCTTACACACTGGCACGTCAATAATATGGAGCATTTAAAGAGTAAATCTTTTCTTGTAATTACTCTCACTCACAAATACTTCTACGTCGTTAAAATCAGGTGTGTGCCCGTTACAGTGCATTGAGCGGCTAATGCAGTTTTCTGTTGCAATTGTTGTCAATTGCATTTTGGTCTGATTTATGCGATGTTTTCGTCGTGCCAACATATATCTTTTGTCAGACGTTGGACTCGTCCCATTTACAGTTTATCTTGTAAACTAAATTCGAATTTTCATCTTTTTAATTTCGACTTCGTTTTGCTGAATATTTTGTCAAGTGTGTTGGCCGTTCTCAGAGCTATTTCAAATTTATCTGTAAATGTTGAAATTTTTAAATCTCTCCTATAATCCGGGGATATAAGTCATAGATTTATATATTTTTGGTGATTTTTCCATACTCACTGTTTCATTATTAAACCTCTTTTTCACTTGTCCTATTAAGCATACTTGGGATTTTTTCATTAGCATTGTGATTTTTTGAATTGAATTTCATAGTTAACTAATGCTAATGAAAAAAAAATTATTTAGTATTATAATTTGTCTTAGTAATGCGTAAAAACTAATTACAATTGAGTAAAAAAAGCTTTTTTTACAGAAAAATGAAATGTAAATTGAAACAATGAATACGGGAAACGAATTGGAACGAGGAACTAACTTCCTATTATCCGACAACACATGTTTATGTTTGTATTATTTCGTAAAAAAGTAAAAAAAATAAACACCCTGTGGCTGTTTTATAAAAATTGATCACTCGGGATCTCACTCAGAACTAGCCTATTTATTCAAGAAGAGATCAAAAATTTGTCTGGTTTGGTCTATCATGCTTATGGTGTTTTCTTTTCTGGAAAAAAGTGTTGCCTTCTTAATGTGCAACGTTTTTAAAATTTTGCCCTCGCCCCATTAAAATGAAGCATTTTTACAATCAGAATAGAAACACAATTTCATCACATATTACATTTATTTAAACAAATCTGTTTTTTAGTGTTGTTAAAGTTCGGGTTCGAATCCCAGCAAACTTTAAAACAAATTTAATGTTTTTTTAATAATTAATTTTTGTTTTTTTAATTATTTAAAAAATTTGGATTTAGCTCCATACATTTTTTTCAATTAAATTTTTTTTTTTATAATTTTGTTTGTAAGCGAATTTCAGATTAAAAAAATTATTAAATACTTACAAAAAGAAAAAATTTAAAAAAATAGCAAAAACAAATTAAAAAAAATCGTAAATTAAATTTATATACACATGAGATTGATAAGCCAAAAAAAACAAGGCAACATCCAACCCTGTAAATTTTTTGAGGTCAGAAAATGTTGCATTTTTTTCCTTTTATAAGGCAACACTTTTAGAAACAAACACGGTACCCTCATAGAGTGTTCACCTCATTTTAGAAAAGAACACGAATAAGGAAATTTAAGGCAAAGTGCAAAAAAAATGTGGCATTTTTGTCAGAAAAGAAAACGCTATTAGTTTCGGAGATGCTGTCCATTTTAAAATATCGCCATTTTGTAAAATGGCTCGTATCTCGAAAACTAAGCGAGATATCACAAAACGGACAAACCTGTTGCAAACCTTAACGAACAACACCACTTCCGACAACACAAATGTGCTAAGTGTTCCGATTCTACATGTTCCCCGTTTCATTCCATATCGTTCCATTTTGAACAAATGTTCCATTATATTATCAGAGTGATTAAATTGTTATTTTAGGTATGTATTTGGGTAAATAAATCATTGAGACACGCTTTGGCTTTTTCATAAAAACATTAATCTATCGGAATCTTTCCCAGGCCTAGCATATTCGTATTCTGTTAATTGTAATTTGCTTCCTTTAATTAATTCACTACTAATGGTAATGAAATTTAAAATAATTATCTTTAATCAATGAAATCAAATCAATGAAATTCATTACCATTAATTAAAAAATGCTAATAAAACTAATTTCATTTCAAATGATATTAACGAAATTGTAATGAAATCATCAATTAATTAGTAAATTAAATTAAATTAATTAGTTTCATGTGTGCTATTAAGTCATTAATGGTTTTATTCGGAAAGTTATTTTTAGCTAAAATAGATTTGATTTTGCCGATATTATTAATATGAAAATCTTTGTCACTCTATTGATAAAATAGGATGCCGTGTTGATGATAATCTTTCTACACTCAAAAAAAAATTTGTTTCGGATTAAAGAAACTTTACTTAAATGTAGTAAAATAAGGGAATGAATAAGGTCCAAAGGCAAATTTGCACAAAACATGTATACATTTTTCCTTAAATTAAGGAAATAAAAATGTATTTATTTGTATCAAAAATAAGTATAAATATACTTTGGCATAGAAAAAGATTCTGTTAAACGATATGTGTTTTTCCATAAGGTATACCAGATGCCATTGGCGTTTCATAACGGTCTAATTTAAGTAGGGTTCCTTGTCCGATTATAATAGAGTCCGAGTATGGTAATTTGTTTTCTTCTTCTTTTACCATGCAACTTGAATTTGCCTATTGAAGCTGTTTAATATTTTGAGGGTTTCATCTGTTTTATGTATTTTTATAATACCAACTAAGTCACCCAGCAAAACATTGGTAATGCGTGCGATAAAGTAATGCATTACCTTGTAATGTGTACTCCTTACCTGTATCATTATTTTCCCACAAGAAGTAATGAGTTACCGATAATTGAACACTCATGGATTACCTTGTAATGAGACCTTATTACATTTTACATTACTTCAAAACATAAAATAATGACTTAACGATCATCAATTACATAATGCATGAAATATAAACGTAAAGTAATTATTAATATATATTTTTGAAAATCTATTTATAGACACATTACTTTGTGATTTTTTGTAAGCATAATGATAAGGTGTATATTTTTGATATCACGAACGAAAACACGAAGCACAACAACTCATCTACATTTTAGCAATACAATATTGTATGTATCGATAGCTCAGTTGGTAGAGTTCTCGCCTAACTAATTGTTAAATACCAGAGACCCCAGGTTCGAATCCCAGCATGACCAAGTTATTTATGTAAAAAAAAAATATATTTATTTAATTAAAAAAAATATCTGTAAAAAATGTTTATGCATTTTTTTATGAAAATCTATTTATAGACACATTACTTTTTCCCACTATGTAACCATATAAGTAACCAGTTACTTTACCCCCTACAAGGTAATGAGTTACTTCGAGGCTCATCGCCTGTAAAATTCATCAGTGAAGTAACGTGTAAAGTAATGCATGAAGCCCTATGGCGACACATTACTTTACCCATGATTTGGTAATGTGTGGTTTTGCTGGGCATCTAAGTATTTTGTCAAAACTGTTAGTTTTTTGTCTAGTTTTTCCATCGACATGTCTAATAATTCTTAAAACACGATATCCACGATTACCGGCAATGCTGGTGACCCTATCGGCTTTCCTTTATTTTGATCGTAGAACTTGTCATCGTATTTGAAATACAGAACGTCAGCAGTTCCATAAATATACTCCATGTGTGTCCATATATACTCCACTTTCGCTCAATTGTCTTTAGTGCTAAATTTTTTTTTATAGTTTCCTTGAAAATGACCAAAGATTTCGAGTCGAAATATCGAAAAAAATTAATAAAATAAATAAACCAATAAAAATTAAACTTTTTGTTTATTTTAATTTATTTATTTATATGAACCTCAAGCCTACAATAAATCAACAAACTTACAATAAAAAGGTCAACTATACATACTGCAAAAAACAAGTCTTTCACAAAATATTCCTCTTAAAAATGTCAAAATATACATATTTGTCTTAAAAATGTCACACACTTTATTGGTTTGTGATGACCTTTGAATCTAAAAACCTAAATATTCGGGAAAGATTAATTAAAATGCCGAACACACTATTCGTGACATCTCTAATTAAAATCCATATGGTATCTTTATATCATTCTCACTAGAACTCTGATTTAGACTCATTATTTATATTTAATACAAGCTCCACATAAAGTAGGTCCGCCAATTTCATTACTTTGACATTTTTTAAGGACTTTCCATGAACTCAAAACTAATAAGCAATTTTCTTTAATTTTCCTCTCTTGAATTAGGTTAAATATTTTTAAAAATGTAAGAAAATGTATTTCGTTATAGTAAAAAATCTTAATTTTTAAGAATGTATTAGTTTAAAAGTTAAGAAATTTAAAATTGTGTGAAAAAATTTAACCAAGTACACGTTTTACTTAAATGAAGTTTCGAAATTTTAAATTTAAGTTTAACATATTTAATTTACAAGTTTAAAATATTTAAACCTATGGAATTCTCGTTTGGTTAATAGTTCATATTATATAAGTGTTTTAGTTTTATCAAGTACAATTTAAGTAATAAATTTCACATTCACATCATTTCTATTATCGAGAATAGTCTAATAATTATTTTCGATACTGCTTACTTAAAGTATTAAATTTAAGTGAAATTAAATGCAGATTAAAGATAGATGGAATTAAATACCAATACCAATATTAAACAACATTTCAAATACATTTTAGTTAAAACATAAACGAAAATTAACTTTTACACAAGGTTTAAAATAGGTATTGTACTCAAATATTCGTTTATGAATTCAGTTTTAAGAATTAAAATCTGTTTCAACTAAAATGTATTTGACATCTCAATTAAGATTTTTTATGAATACCGGCGTTACCTTGTAATGACAGAAGTCGCCATGCTCGTTTCTGCCAACACCCTATGATACCACTGAATTATTGATATCATTCATTCTTTGAAAAAGACAAAAAAAATTGGTATGCTTTGACCTCATGTTTTTCTTTATATTTAAAACATATATACTCTATGGAGCCTATAACACATCTTCACATTCATATGCATTTTAAATATAAAATGCCTTTTTTATGCAAATGCAATTTTTAGATGTATTTTCAAAATTGTTCTTCTCCTTCAAAATTTTTTAAAAATGCATAAAAATCATTTTTGATTTAAATGCATTTTTTGGATGCACTTTGCAAAATGCATTCAAACATACATTTCCACCAGAAGTGCATTTTTGCACAGATAAACCTAAAGAAATCACCTTTTTATTTATAAAGAATGTATTGTAAGTTTAGAACTGCTTAAAAACCTGGTCAAAATATAAAAAATTTATTTAAAAAAAATCATTTTTGTATGGAAATAATGGATAAGATTTTTTTAGATAAAATTCGCCTCACATAAAAGGCGAAATCTTATTTAACATAAAAAATTTTAATTTTCAATTTATCCATGTAAAAAATTTTTTGGAAGGGGAGAATTTCGAAAATGCATATGCAAATTGCATTTGTATAAAAAAAATATTTTTTTTTTTAATATGTATTTTTTTATTGCATAAGTGTGAAAAAGGATTACCATATAAATCGAATGGCTTTTAAATCAGTGAAATTCGATAAAAAAAACTCTGGAATAAAGAGCTCTTCAAAATTACATACTATACCCAGTTTTGGTTTTTTAAATTAAAACCGTAAAAATATCGCGAGTATTTGAAAATTTTTAAAACTGAATATGTGGATGTGTTTAGGGCCCCATGGAGAACGTGTGCAAAAAAATTAAATCAAATTTAAAGACTCTTGATCAATCCTATTTGTGATTAATCGTGAATCTCATGATATACTTTGTAACCTAACAATTTTCAACCTACCCTCTTAATTTTGCCTAAGAATTAGCCAACGTACCTCAACACAATCAACTTCTAATTTACTCGACTTCTTATCTACATACTGCACTGAACATCCTGCGAGTACTTTTGAAGTTCCTTGGCATTTTCTTTAAAACATTCTTGAAACATCCTTGAAGGTCCCTAGACATTATCTTTGAAGGTCCTTAACATTGTGCTTTAAACGTTCTTCTGGTTCATTCTGGATATACTGTGATGATTCATGGATGCTCCATTACTCAACCCAACAGAGGCAACGTGCCGTCCCCTGCCTTTGTCCTTAACTTATCATGAACGCGGACCAACACAGAAAACGTGTCGACTCAGCTCGTTGTCCTCCCTTGAATAGAAGAAACCATAGGAAGCGTGCCATCCGAGGTCGCTTTCCTACCTTAAACTCCGACCAACAGATGAAACGTGAAATACCAGGTCGTTGTCCTACCTTGAATCGCATAAACCAGAGGAATCGTTTCCTAATTTGAACGCAGACCAACAGGGAAAACCAGAGAAAGTGTGCCGTATCGGTTGCTGTCCTCAAGTCATTGAGGAATTGAAGCATACACGGGTTTCCTTTGGGGCCATAACTCAACTCTCTCTATTTCCTTCTCCCTGCTAATTCTCCAGTATAGCTATATAAATAAAGAAATTAAGTTTTATAACGTTTTAAACCTTGCCTTTCACTTTCGGTGACTAGATAAAATAAATTTCTACCCCCGCGAGCATACCCCAGCAACTGGAGAAAACTCGTCGTTACAAACTGAAAGGTGGCAAAACTAAGCCACTTATATTCTTAAAAGTATATACCTATTGAGAATTACCATATAATAAATAATTTAATTGAAAAAAATAAGCAGACCAAAACATTTTTATTTAATAAATGACTTTTCAAAGTAACATACTTTTGGAATTGTTTAAATTTTCTTAAAAATTTTAACCGTTAAAAAATCGAGATATTTTTAAAATTGGTAAAATTAATATGTGCTATTTTTTTCTGTCTCCATATGACATATAGGTTTTTACTACAAAAATAATCGGAAGACATTTTGTCAAAAATTTTATTTTTTTTATGTTTTTTTTTTTAAAGAACGAAAGATGTAAATTATTAAGGTTTATTCCCTAAATGCAAATATGTGCAATACTTTCTAATATTCAAATAAATAATTATTATATCGTATCACAAACGGAGAGCACAATGCCGGCAAAAATATAAAGCACGCAGCACGGATCGAGCACCATCACAACACAGAGCACCGTATTGATTGATCCACTGAAACATGCAATAAAAAAAATATAGAAGAGCACTTTGTAATACTGTATCTATGTCTTAATTTTGTTTTATTTTGTATTTCCTCAAACTATTTCTTAGTCTATATTTTTGTTTTTTAATTTCTAAAATACTTCTAATTAAATTTATTTAAGTAACACAAAAAAAAAAAAACTATTATTAAAAATTTTTAGTTTATCTGGTAAGTCAGATTCTTTAGTAGAAGATCTATAAAAAAATCGTATATCTTGTAAAATAATATATATTTAGAAACATAATATGCATGTTAAATTTGAGCACCAGTTACTAAAATTTCGAATATGCCATTTCTTAAATTAACACTATAAAACAATTATGCAATAGTACCACCACGTTGGATTATCAAACCTACCGATCAAGATGCTATTCTGGGCAATCCTGTTGTCATACGGTGTCAAGCTGATGGTTTTCCCGTGCCAACAGTACAATGGAAACAATCAATTGGTAAATATAAATAAAATTGCATCTTATTTGTTAATATTTACAGAAAATTGGAAGATTTAATAATGTTTTAAGTCCTGACGCGGTACAGTCTTCACTTCTCTACATTTCATTGGACAATATACTGATTTTGGAAAGCTTTTATCCTCTGCAGTTCCAGTATTTGACTTGTATATTTCGAGGAGAAGTGTGGCTATCTCTTCATTTAAATTTTTCTAATTCCCCAATTTGTGATTCCTCAATGTATCGCTGACATATTTAATAATCGTGTGATGTAATTTCTTACATACTTTGGAATTTTTCATTACAATGAGTTGAGTCTAATTCCAATGAAAAAATATTATTACCGTTTAATGATAATGAAATATTTTGCATTAGAATAAACATTACTTATATGACCGAAGCCATGAAATTGATTAAAAAAGCGTTTGTTAAGAAAAAATCCAACTTTTTGTAGGATGTCGAGGAAGGGATGGAATTAAACATATTCTGAAATTGGAAAATGTTGGTATAAAGCGGAGAATAAGTGAATTTTAAATATCATAATTTTGACCACGAAGGACTAGAATTGAAGAACAATATGAAAATAAAACGGGGAACGAGTGAAATTTGATCATTAAATACAGGGATCGGAAAGCAATTAAATGGGGAACAACATTTTTATTATAAGAGTGTGCCAATTAGATATGGTAACGTGAGAGTAAATCCAGGTTATCCATACTCGTGACTGAAGTGAATCCCGAAAATTCACAAAATAAAATATAATTAAAAATAATATGTAAAAATTAAGTTAAATTGTACATGTTAAACTAAAATTGCTATAAATAGTCAATTTTGCCATTTACAATATTTGGAATTTAAAAAAATAAATTCGACTCACGCACACAATGATTTGGCTCACGCACACTCACGCTCATGTGAGTCTTTCTCCGTTTCACTCCCGTGAATTGCGAAAAAATCGTGAATCGCCAAAAAATCGGCTCTAGTGCCCAGTATATTTTCGATTTGTATAATTACGTCAATAGTGTTTTGTTAGTATTTATGTTAACGCTTGCCCAGTAGATCTCATCCGTTTGTGATCGTTCCTCCAATAGACCGCACAACGCATTACAGAGATAATATGGCCACCAATTTAGACAAACTGAAGTCAATTACTGCATTAGTAGGGGACATCCCCAAAGTAGGCATATAGTAAAAAAAGGTGCTTTGTTGAAAACAATGCTTTTCCTGTACCCCAATGCTCGCAATAGGTGTTCGGGTTGATACAGCCAATAGATTTATTTTTCTGACCGAATTTTATGTCAACTGAATGGTTTCGGTTAATGCACAAGAATTTCTATTGCAGCGTTTTATTTCAATTGAATAAGAAATCCTTTTGATTGCTGCAACCAAACTGAACCGTGGGCACAAAACTCGGTTTTCACAATTAATCAGTTTTCTTTGTATAAGACTAAACTTTTAACTAAAAGGTCCACTGTCCAGACTTGAAAGAGAATGTTGGTTGGTTGGTTTAAGTGGTAACTTACTAAAGTAGAATGTATAACTTTGTTCAAAAAAACCACACCACTCTGAGGGTGCTAATGTCAAGAGTGCTAAACACTTGTATTGAGATTTCTAATCAGATCACCCAGCATATGATTTCCGAAAGTCTTGTGTCTTGCACCGATAAGAGCTGCACGCTTCTGTCCTTCCTCTCGACAGAAATCTGTATTATACTATAGTACAATGCTATCCGCATGCAGACCAATCTTCTTATGACCCGTAAACACTGTACTGAAATATCTTGACTACAACCACTGGTTTTTCAGGTACCTCTACCGTTCATCCTTCCCCATGCTTTCACAAGATAGTGCTCGGAAATTAAAAGTTGTATTGTTCCTAGAGGTGCTGAAACTGACATCAATGAAGACATATACATCACACAAACATGCTATGCTATGCCAAATAATAGTGACGGTGGAAATAAAACTTAGATTTAACAGTGTATCCTTGCACTGAGTCACAAGGGTGTCTTTTGTACAGTAAGTATATTCTTTCGAGCTTGTAGATCTTGAAACTAATAAATCTACGAGGTCTGTTTTCGCTAAAACGTTCCGAAAGAATTTGTAGCTAGTGCTCGGTTAGGGTAATCGGATATAATTTGTAATTATATAATTTGATGCTCTGCTGATGTAAGTAAAGTTATCCCTAAAGCGTTAGCTAATAATACTCGCTTGTCTAAATCGCAAGAAACGGTACAGAAACACACAGTAAACTTCCTCACAGGTCATCAATGCTAGACACATGTCCAACAAATACAAACAAATTTTCATGAACACTTATTCCACTTCTCTTCTTTGCATAAAACATATTCCTGATGTAAACAGAATACTTTGTATCTGGAGACAGATTTTACTGGTTGTTGGCTTACGTTAAAAATTGCCTCGTGGAAAATTTAAATGAACTGTCACCTTGGCGATTTCTTGATCGCTGTCTTTTTCATAGGAGGTTAAGAGGTAGTTCGGTCTGTGGCATGTCACAAGGAGTAAACTTTCCATATGACAAGGCCAACTAAAAGTAACCGTACCGTTTCGTAAAAAGTGGTATGTATGGTGGCAATTCGCCTTACTTTTCCATGTTGGCTTTTTATTGTTGCACTTTTTCATAAGAATGTTGTTTTTGGGTAAGATTTATTATTCAAGACACTTTTAGATTCACTCCGAAATATTAACAAGAATTTGATAAAAAAAAAACACACAAACTTGCTCAAAACCTCTTTAAAATCAAAATTTGTTTTGTTTCCATCATTAGGAGATTCAGGAGAATATCGTGAATTAAGTTATAGCATTAGCAGTGGTAATTCGAAATCGGTTATCGAAACACACAATAACGGTTCTTTGATAATACCTAAAGTGGCCAGAGAACATGAGGGCAGTTATTTGTGTCAGGCTAATAACGGCATTGGAGCTGGTCTAAGTCAACTAATAAAATTGACTGTACACGGTAATAACAATAATATAGTTTACACGTTTATTGACTCAACACAAAAAATGTCGTTTTAGTGGGACCCACTGTGACAGTTTCAAAGAAGCAAGTAACCGTACGAAGGGGCGATCGCGTAACATTACGTTGTGAGGCTGATGGAGACCAACCCTTAGATATTTCGTGGCGTGCTAAAGCCAATCGTATTGATCCTTCATTTGATGTGCGCTATCATATAAAAGATTCTCCATTAAGTCGTGGTATAGTATCGGAATTAACAATTCTGCAGACAATACTAAGTGATCGTGGCGAATACACATGCATAGCCAGCAATTCATATGGTCATGATCGAGCTGTTATTATCTTACAGGTACAAGAGCCTCCGAATTTTCCAGTAAATTTACATGCTACCGATTTGGGAAGTCGTTCTGTCACACTAGCTTGGTCACCCAATGATCAAGATACCGTAACATTAGGTGGCAACAATCGTGATTCGCAGCCAATTTCCAACTATATTACAATACAAAAAGGCCGGAGGTAAGTGTAATGGTTGGACTACATAACTCAAGCAACACATTTTATTGTTCTTTTCTTCATTCAGATGTGTGGCATGAGGGTAATAACCAAAAGCTACTGCCAGGTGATAAAACTACTGCCCAAATAGGTTCTCTACGTCCAGCTCAAGCCTACCACTTTCGATTATATGCCGAAAATCACTTAGGAACTAGTGCTCCCAGTGATATTTTACTGGTGCAAACCGATGCCGAAGCTCCTAGTGGCAGACCTCAAGATGTGTCCGCTGAACCTTTAGGGCCTCAACAATTGCTGATTACTTGGCGGCCACCAGAGCGGGAACCTGGAATGGCGAACTTCTGGGATATACAATAGCCTATCAAAAACATGGTTCAGCTGATAATTTCAAAATTTTACCAAAGTTAGTAGTTTGGGCGGTGAAGGTCTTAACGATTTTCGTTTAACTGGTTTGGAAAAGTATACTCAATACGCTGTAACAGTATCGGCCTTCAATGTTAAAGGTGATGGTCCTCCAAGTGAAGTGGCTCTCGGTCATACTCTGGAGGATGCTCCTTCAGCGCCACCACAAGGTGTTACATGTATTGCTCTGACAGCTCAAAATATACAAATATCTTGGCAATCACCGCCAAAGGAAAATCATCACGGTGTTATACAGGGCTATAAGGTTCTCTATGAACCTGGCAATTTTGATTCTGAGTATGGTACAAGAGAAACAAAGATAACTTCTGCTCTAAGCACGGTACTACATGGTCTGCAGCCATTTACAAACTATAGTGTACAAGCTTTAGCTTTTACTAGAGCCGGAGAAGGTGTAGTCAGTTCAACAGTATCATGTACTACAGAGGAAGCAGTACCCGATGCACCCGAACGTGTCAAATCTGTAGTTAATTCCGAGTCATCTGTCATAATTAGTTGGCTACCTCCAAGGCGTCCTAATGGCATTGTAACGAAATACAATGTTTACATACGTATTTTGGACAAAGGCCAGGAGCTTAAAATTCTTAAAGAAGTATTACCATCCCAAAATCGACACTTTGAAGCGAAAGATCTTTCAACGAGAGAAACTTATGAAGCTTGGGTAACGGCTTCGACCAGAGTAGGTCAAGGACCCAGCACACCAGTCATTAAACTCATACCTAGTTCGTCGGTGCCGGCAGCTATTATATCCTTTAGTCAAACTTTAAGTGTTAGTTGGAGGGTGGATATGAAACTACCATGTCTGTTTGTAGGCTCTCCAAAACCCAATGCGGAATGGAAAGTTCTTAATGCTCGTTCCAAGAAGCACTTTCGCTTAGAAGTTAGCAACGATAATACGTTGACATTAAGAAGTATACAACGTTCGCATGAAGGAAACTATTCGTGTGTTGTACGAAATGCTATCGGTTCTGATCATATAGTCTATCAGTTGTTTGTACAAGGTCAGTATCTAATAACATTTAGAGATTTAGTAAAATATTTACAGGAATTATTTAATCTGTATTTTCTAGTACCACCTTCTGCACCCGTTATCTCAGTTATAGGTACTACAACCAATTCAGTTTCGTTACAATGGAGAGTTGATGATATTGGTGGAGCTCCTCTGAGAGGTTTTACCATGACGTATCGCAAAGAATTTGGTGACTGGGAAGAAGTACAATTGGATAGACGCATTAACTCTCATCTCTTGGAGGATTTACAATGCGGCACACGATATCAATTCACCTTAGTTACTTTCAATAAAATTGGAACTAGTGCCACCAGTCCCATTGAAGTTGCCAAGACCAAAGGTAAGTTAAGGCTTTAGTCATTTTGAGTTCATTTAAATCATATTCATCTTTTGTAGGAAATAAACCAATTGCAGCCAATAAACTAAATCTTTTACGACCTAATATAACATCGACTTTGGTCGAATTATCATCTTGGCAGGACGGTGGATGTCCCATACAATATTTTAGTATTGAATTTCGACGTTATGGTATATCTAGTGACTGGATCATTGTGTCCAGCCGCATAGAATCGCATGTAAGTTCCATTGCAATTGAATCTACATATACAAAATTTAAGTAGTTGACATCATGTAAATTAATAGTTTCATTCATATACATTAATACCAAGCGGCTTCATTTATCCTTTGGCATTCCATAGCTAAAAGTGGTTTTACTAACATTTTATACATATTCACTAAAAGAGAATTTTCTTATATAAACAAAGTAATTAACTACTCTATCAGCAAATGTATTAAAATTTCATTAATGATTTAAAGTGTTTTTTTAATTAATTTTTTTTTTTAATTGGTAGTACGTATCTGTCGGCATTTTTACGACCTAGGCATGATAATTTATTGTATTACCCGTTGAACTAACCACGTCTTTCAATTGTTTAAAACGAAATTTAAGTGTCTGATTTCTGAAAAGCTACTTCATCGATATAACGTATATCAGACCAAAGACGGAATGCAATTATGTATATGAGCCGGGCCCTGAAGGCAATTTTAGAGCTTTTCCACCAAATTTGGACAAAGAAGGGCGTAGGCACTTACCATTGACATTAGGGTATTAAATTCTATTATATTATTGTAGGAATGTGGTTTGAGCGAAATATGGAAACTTACCCCCCAGTTTTCGTTGCTAGCACTCGCTTCGCACACAGAACATTCATATATCAGTCGGAAAAGCCTTATGTGGAAAAAACTTCCCGCAGAGGTCTTGTCAGTCTTTTTTCCATCCCAAAACCTACTTTATTAATATCAACACAATGAACTGCTCTGACTTACAAGCAAACTATTCAGTCGTGTAACCTACAACTCATAATCAAACTTGGATAGGGGGATAGAGGGAACAAAAGTAAGAAGCATTGCAAAGAAATATGCATTCACAATCTGGTTTGTAAGAGATCACAATAGGTTTTGTATTTGAGGTCTTTTAAATATATCTTTATCCTTTGGAATAGATTCTAAAAATACATTTAGACTGAAACTGTAAAAAATGTTGATTTTATATTTTGTCTGTGGCTAAACCACAGATTTTAACCTCTTCTTCTGTAAACAAAACACACATTTTTTCATACACATTGAAATATTGTTTGTATATGTATACCATGTATGTCCAATACATTCTCATGAGTTACGTGCCCTGACAGCTGATGTCAAAGAGTTGGAGAACTATGTGACCTATGGGTTAAACTTTAAATAAAAATTTTTCCAAATTTTTAATTTGATGTATTACACGATTGTTTTTTGTACATAATTTATGAACTTGGAAAAGGGATTTTTATAAAGAAACCTACAAATTGTTGTCATTTTACTAGTAGGGAAACCACATATGAATGAAAAACATATATACGTGTATTAAATGGATTTCAATTGAAAGGCCGCTGCATATAAAACGATATGATAGAGCCGTCCTTGCAAACAGTTTAAGACCAAATTAAAAATCATCCAATTTTTATCTTATTATTTTATTCCGCTTAACCACATATCAGTTATTAACATGTTACCTGATTACAGTAAAGTTGTATAACCTTTAAATATCCTACATCTAAATCTGTCTCCAAAAATTATAACAGCGTTCCTATTTCAAAAAAATTGCAGTTCCAAAAATATGCTATTCTTAGTTTTTGAAAGGCTTTCAAAAAAGAAACCCAAGTCCAAAAAATTCCGTTATAGACTTATATTAAAGCCTCAGTTTTCAGAGTTCCCGAGAACTCTTAAAGGTCGAAGTTGTATCCCCTATTTATTTCTTCTTTTAAAAAAACAAATAATTCGTTAAGTTATTGAATTGTAAAAAGCAATATCTCATCTAATAGATACTGATGATCTAAAATGTGATATTGATATACCATAAAAGATGTTTATAAAAACTTGCATGTCGATGGTAATAGTAGAAAACCTGCAACTTGATTTATTTTTGTACAGATTAAGATTTCTATGATAAATAATTAGTTTGTCGGTCTTATATTTAGTTGTCTAACAAATATGTTTTTACATAGTGGCAACTTATGAACGTCAAAATGTATTTCGTATAAATATTTGTATATTTTTTATATATAATATCCGAAAAAAAAATATATTAATGGTCATAAGTTGAAACTTGATATGGGATCGTTTGCCAAACAACTTATTAATCATTAAGAAGAATGGTATTCAAAAAAATCAATTTGGAGTTGTCAGCTTATGAACATCGGTGTTGATTTTTTAAATATCATGTATACTTTTTACGTATATACACATATATATGATTTTGATCTACAATAACTATTTAATTAGATATAGCTTTTTAACGTTCAAGAACTGAAATAAAATTTATTATAGCATCCTAGAGTCTATGACAGGACTGGGGTTGTCAGACGGGCTGGATTGTTCAGCTTTTTTTATGCTTGTCCAGCTAAATAAAAATTTTCAAAAAAAAATCAAAGAAAATCTATTTAAGTTATAAATATCCTCATTAGTAGATTAGTTAACACAATAAATTTTGAAAAAGTGTCGTAATTTTCAATTTCTCATTGTTTCTTCTCACTTATAACCAGGGTCCGAAACTTCATGCAATGCATGTGCTTTTCCTTAAGTCTAAGAACAGTGTAAACAAAATATCTTTTGAATCAAAGAGTTTGCTTTAAAATGGCATCGATTTGTTAGTGCATATTTTGCTATAAATGCATATTTCGCTTTAAATGCATACATTTATTCAAATAGACTAAAGAGGACCCAAGCTACTCCAGACCTTCTAAGTGTTCTCCTAAAGTTTATTTGCAAACTGGAATTAAGAGATACAGGTTTTAAATGCGTATTTTTCAACACAAGTAATAAAATTTTTGTATTAATTGTGCAAAATGTGTGCAGAGAATATATTGAACAATATAAATTACCTTTAAAATTTAATTCAAATTGCTTAAAAACATGAAAAAAATTAATTTAACAAAATATAAATGCAAATTTTTTTTAGTTTTTATTGCATATTTTAAGATTTTCATGCATATTATAGAAGCCTAAAACACTACTTTTTACTGCGCAATACTTGCCAATATTTAACCACGCCTACTTCGCCCATTTTTTTAAAGAATTTAAAAGGTTTTCCAATCTTTTGTCTTTCATGTGAGAACAAATGCTGTAAGTTTGCGATATACTTTTCCTGTAGCGGCGCAGTTGACTTGGATACCACCATATGAATATGTTGTGCTTTATGTACAGATATTTAATGATGTATCGACCGCAACGCTTATGTTAAAGAGTATCATCTCTTATGGTTTTTTCGTTGTTTCATCACTAGGTCAAGGAATTTCATGCAGCTAAAAAGAGAAAAAAGGCGCTTAAAATATGCAGTAAGGAATCCAAAATATGGACTTAAAATATACATTTAAATCGAAATATGCACAAAAACCAAATAATATGCACTAAAAATTCAAAAATATGCACGAACAATTTTTATATTTTTAAAAATTGATTTATTACTCGAATTCCCTGGTTTAAAAAATTAAATTAAATCCGATATAAATGTCTGACAAATGAAAACTAGATGATATCGCTCATTTAGTGCAATAACGTCATTACTCAAAATTTTGATTTTGTAGAAAATAAGTTTAAATTTTTCAAGTTAAAGAAAAAATGACCATATCACTTCGCTCAAGAGGTGGAATGCACAAGATATAAATACGACTTTTTTACACAATATGATATAACGAATAATTCTGCGTCATTAACTCAAAAATCATGTTTTTTGAGTTGTGGCGTTCTTGCAGTAACTGAGGCGATATGTTCCAGGGTACAAAGGTATTCTTTTGTTTATTTTTGACTAAAACTGAATTTTATTTTTACAAAAGATGCAATTAAATTGAAAATATGCGTTCAGTGCAAAATATGCATTTATAACATAATATAAAAAAAATATGCAACAAAGAATCGATGTCACTCTTTGATTCGGAAAAGTATTTGGTCAACATCGATTTTGGGCGACTGACTACAAACATGCATTTGCATCATCACTAATAAAAAAATTTTAGTTTTATTGTATTGTAATGCTTTATGGTCCTTAGATTGTGCAAAACTATTTTTTATTGTCCCAATTTTGTAAATCACGTGCGTTCATCACATCACCTTCACTTCACATCACTCAGCTAACGAGGGAATTAGAAAATTATATTTTATAAATCATTACGTTTTTGTAATTAAGTTTTACGTTAACACTTGAATTGTCAATTATTTACATTTTATAGTTGCCATCTCTATGAAAATATTACGCTATTTTCTAGGGATTCATATAAAAAAAAATAAATATAATTAATTATTCTAAATTTATTCTAAAGGAAAATTATTTAATTTTTACAGTCAAATTTGATTGGAAATGTGTTTAATTGTGTACACACGCAGAGAAATAAAGTGCCAATCGAATTGAAAAGTGTATGAAAAGTGTTTTATCAATAAAAATAAAATCACCGTGTTTTACAAAATATGAACATTTTAGGTGAAGTGAGGCGTTGTGATTTAAAAAATTAGCCTATAAAAACTCTTGATACACAACATAAAATCCGGTTTTTTTAATCCCAATGTCTAGCTTTTTGTGAATCTGGATCTGGCAACCCTAGACAGGATAATAGCAAAGAAATCGATATTTCATAGTATGGTTTTTGTCATTTAATCATGCAATATGCGATATATCTTTACAAAACTAAACATTTGCTAAAACTACATCTGATACTCTATTAACCGATGTATAGCATACAAATTTATCTACCGCCAAATATTTGAAAAAAACCATTCAAAATTTAATTTTGAAATATTGATTAAATAGATTTAATAGATATTTTAGTTCAAAAGTTAAACGTAATGACCTAATAGATAGTATTAATACTATAAGTACTAATACTATAAGTACTAATAATTTTACTTGGAAAAAACAGTTTAAAAAGAGTTTTTTTAATTGATTTTTTACGGTTAAGAAAAACCAAAAAAATTAAACCTAAAACTTCCTGTGGGTGGAAGGCATAGGTTCAGGCTTTAATATAAGCCTCTAACGAAGTCTCTACGATGCCGATGTTCAAAAATAACCGCGATTTTTAGAGATTTCGATACTTGCTATAAATCAGGTCACATGTGAATAAGCGGATTGCATTATCATATAAGATAAAAATATAGCTATCACAAAAATTAAGCGATGAATGATTATGAATTTGGTTTAAACTGTTCGTGAGGGTTTGTTTTATCATAATATAAAAAAATGCAAATGCAATGATCTTTCAATAAATATTCATTTAACCACACCCTGTAAAACGACAAATAATTAAAAAAAATTAACTAACAAGGGGGAGTCTGCCGATGAGTTTTCTCCGATCTTAATGAAATTTGGATTTGTGATAAAGAAAAACAAAATAAGGGCCACGTATTTTTTTAGCAGCCCAATCTCACGTTTAAAAGGTTAAACGGTGGGTCCAAAGTTAATACATGTTTGTATGAAAAACATTTCTGAAGCTAATTTTGAACGCAGTTTTGATGTTTTAATACCATATTGCCTATGTAGTATGTTAGAGTTGACATTTATTTACAAAGCCAAGCAATTATGAATGTCAAAAAAAGCTCGGGAAACTCCCCTTGTAAGAAGTTTTTTCTGAATATAAAAAAAGTTGTTCAAGCTAGAAAACGTGTAAATTTCAAAATCGTGTGCAATGGAAAACTTCTGAACTTTAATTATATTTATATGATTTAATTACAATTTTAATGGCCTAATTTTAATATTAAATTAGGCTTTATAAAAATAATTGAATTAAAAAAAAATGCTTATTCCATCATCTTCTTTGCGAGTAAACTTTAAAATGGTTCATATAGAGTAAAATTCTCTTTCAGTAATATTTAAAAAAAAAAAAAACTTATCTTTAAAAATCAAAATTAATAATTATATCTAAAATTACTGTAGACTCGATATACAATCGGTGATTTGGAAGCTGCTACAATATATAATTTGCGTATAACGGCGCATAATAATGCTGGGTCCACTGTAAAGGAGTATACTTTTGAAACATTGCGTTTTAGTGGCATGTCCGGGGAATTGGATCAGAATGATTTGCCAGAAGTGAATTCTTTATTTAGGGATGCACATCTAATAGCGGTAATAATAACAAGCATTTTTGGTACAATCTTGGCTCTGATCGGAGCCTGTATATGTTTTTAAAAATTGTGAGTTAAGAATTTCTAAATCTTTTAAACGATTATAAATATATTTATTTCATTATTAATAGATCCGCGTAATATATTTTCACGCAATGTGGACACTTTGCGGCCTCCTGGCATCGAGGGAAAGGACCTCCAACACCGTGAGCAATATTATGGTACGATGCGCAAATCGTGTCAGCAATCACCGGGAGATTCGGTTGTTGCACTTGAGCGCATACCTGAATACTCTGAAGATATATATCCTTACGCTACATTCCATTTACCAGAACACGAAAATCAATCGGCCAACATACCCCTCAACCGTAAGGGCCTGCAGCCCATGTACGATCCACGAAGTGGGGACGACAACACCCTTTCCAGTTCGGGCATGAAAGTGAAGAGGTCTGTGTCTGGAAAGCGGCAACATATCAATGGGTGGAGGAGAATGCAGCCATACAAATACGGAGAAGAGACACAAGCGTCGCTCCAAAGCAATTAAAATCCGAATCAGAGGAATATGATAGCCTAAACAGTGATAGTGATTTAAGTGGCGAACGTATACGCGATGACAATCGTAGCACTCGCACAGACGCTTCTAGTCAATTGGACAATTCTGGTTATAACAGTATGTTTAATACAACATTGCTTGACAGATTCTTCGTTTAAAAACACATATTTTTTTTTAATTTCAAGTACACGGTCATAGTCCCCGCAGCGGCAGCAGTAATAAGGAACGCCTGTCGGTATTTAGCAGGCCTCAACTTCATAGTAAGTTAGTACCTATTTTAATTATTCAAAAACTGTACAAACAGTTAATCCGTTCAATCTATCATATCCGCTAAGAATCCCTTCATTACCCCCACTAACATCTCACCCTCCTTTGTCATTGATAACGAACACGTAAATATATTGGTTGTTAAATCACTAACACTTGCATTGCATCTTTAATTTTGAAACAGTCATCCCACTACTAACCCTACCTAACCCAAATTAATATTTAAATTTACCCACCAGAAAACATTTTATTGAACCGCAAGAAAGATTCCACGAACGAGATCTTACACACTTCTAATGTGCCTGCAGAATCTGCTAATGAAACGAATGCTAAAATTTCTAAAAAATCTTTCAAATCTCCCAAATCCCTATTCCAAATAATAAAGCCAACAAAGGTCATAACAAATGTCCAAACTACCTCTCCTGCATGTTCCACAAATGTGAGACGTTCTCCCGAAAATGTTTCCAAGCCCAAAGTACGAGTTCAACCCAAACCTCCGCATCAATTTGTACATTTAATACAACGTCCCATGTCCGAGACTTTAACTACACATAGCCAGCAACCCCCTCGACCACCTTCACCATCACCCTCATACCGTTTTGCACCGTCTTCCAAGCATGAAAATCTGGCAGCCACTTCTACCACTCAACCACAACCACCACATCAACAACAATCCATCAACAATTCCCGCAGTAGCCCTAGTGCTTTAATCATATTGAAGTCCTCTGGTAGCGGCAGTGGTAGTAGTGATAGTGTTGGATATCGCAAAAGCTCCTTATCCAATAGGCAAGCTACCATTATTAGTCAGTTAGTTTGGTTTTAATTTCTAATACATTTGTACATGTTAAGCGATTTTCATTTGTATGTTGAATATATGTTTGTATGTGTGTGTGTGTGTGAGTCGTTTTTTTGTTTTAATGTTATATACAACCTTTAACCCATAAAAACAAACTTTAGACAAAACAAATCGAACCCATAAATGTTCTAACAATTGGAAGGTCCTTAGTACAACAGGTTTAAAAAATTGAACAAAAAATGTTCATGTATGGATCCATACAACTTTAATGTATGTTTGTACACGATCATAAACATGCATACATATAACTACGTGTACACACAGAGAAATAAAGTGCCAACCGCATTTAAAAGTGTGTATTAATGGTAACAACTTATAAATTCAGTCAGTACAAAACGATATTTACTTTAGATTTCTGAATATTTTGGGTGTTGCAACTAAAATTTAGTTGAATTAACCGAACTTTGTTGTGAAAATGAATGTTAAGTTGTGCCAACGTTCTGAAATTCGTATTAACTTAGTTTGAGTCGTAGTACCCGTATTTCAGTTGGCAAATAGCTAAATTTTTCTCTGTGTGTATGCAAAAGTCTTCCTACATGCTTCCATACAACCCCATACATGTGAATTAATGAAATTTGAGGTAATACCTACATGTATGTACATGTATGGTCACATATGGACATGCATGAACATGTTGATCATACATGTTCATGCATTTGGTATTTTTTTTTTTTTTTTGTATGAAGAAAAAACTTTTTTTTTTTCATTCAATTTATTTTTCAGATTACACAGTGCAACACATAAATTGGTTCCTCTTTCGTACCCGGTTTTTTTTGAAGTGTATATCGAAACAATTTTGAATCCTGATATAAAATAAAAAAAAAAAACGTTTGTTTCTTTCTCCGTAGTATTATCAGAACTGTTTATTAAAATGAATTGTTTCTCTATTTATACTATTTATGCTCTACATAATAAATGTGTTATCCTGATAAACAAACACAGGTAGATAATTGTTTATCAGTGCTGTTGTTTTTCCCTAACACATAATTAGATCTTTATTATGTTTCATAAGAAAGGTACTAAAAGATTACAATACTAATCATGGGTTTTTCTCTTATGTGATAACACTTAAAAATATATCTGGTTATTATTATTAATCGTGGGTTTTTTCCTTATGCGATAAGACTTAAAAATACATACCTAGGACAGTTTGTCAGAATACTTAATATAATTATTCAAAAGGGAGTTTTTGCTCGTTCTTAGAGTGAGTTGATATAACACCCCCAGACGAAGATGCTTGCCCGGTTCCCAAAGGGATTCAGGGTAAGTTAATAGTAACTCCATTTTGCCTAATATTCCTATTTCGGATTTTGATATAAATGTAGATACAAATTATGATAATTGTGATTATTACAATAGTAGAGATAGATATTTTGTTAGTTTTCTCATAGATTATATTATCTTTCATTAAGTAGTTTCTATTGACTAAGGTTAATTGTTTTTTGTTAAAATTAGGTATTGGTTGTATAACAATCTCCTTATAGTTGTCTTGATTCATGTTAGGTACCTTAATTATAAAAATAATGTTTTTGTTTTGGGTCGCAACATCTAATTCGATGTTTTCCATTTTTTCCAATGTAATGTTAAAGTCTTTAATTTCCTGATCTGTTAGAATGTCCCTGTTTAGTGTTCGCAATTTTGAAGCCAATGTTTTAAAGTAAGTTAAATAATCTTGAGTTTTGAATATGTATTTTCGAGTAATTTTGAATTAGGGATATCTCTCCTATTTGGATGATAGTGAATCCATTTAAGATCGGTTGTTAATAGCTTTTGTGCTACAGCTAGGTTGATCATCAATAGGATCGATAAGGACTTCCAAAGATCTGGAAATATGTTTCTTTTGTTTAATGAATTGATCCTTATGAAATTCTTGATTATTATTGGTGTATTTTTTATTGTCTGTTTTCTTTACGTTAACTTTCTTTACTTTCTGATCTAGTTTGTTCTTGTATGTCTTCACATAGTTAGAGTTTATCTTTTTATCCACTCTATCTCTGTTTCTATATTCGCATATTTTCCTTTTCTTATCCTCCATTCTTTTAAATATCTCCTGAAGGTTTATTTTATTAGAAAAATGTAAATCTATAGGTTTTTTACCTGTAGTGAGGTGAAGTAAATTATTATAATTGCTTAGGGGCTTGTACTGGTAAATCTATATTTAGATTAATATCATTTTCTATTTCTCTAATTTTTAATATTCGTATTTGTTCATTCATTGATCCATGAAACCTTTCTATATCAGAATTACCTGTGTGTCGATTAGGTGTTGTGAAGTGATATTGAATATTTTGTTTTTCCAAAAAATCAGTAAATAGTGGTGATCTAAATCCCTTTTCGTTATCTAGGATAAGTTTTTTGGGTTTCTTCATTAAAATAAATAATTTCAGGTAGGCTTTGATAAGTGTAAGAGTTGATCTGTCGGGTATCTCTTCGATCATTGCGTATTTTGTGAATTTGTCTATCATAGTGACATACATTTGTTGGTTGTTTATGAAATATATATCCGAATGATAAATTTGAAAAGGTTCTGTTGGGGTTTCCGTGTTTTCAAAGGGTAGTTTAATAGGGTTTCGTTCGTGCTTAAAGTTACAAATATGACAGTTATTAATGAATTTAGTAATTTCCTTTTCAGATTCGGATAGTAATAAATTTTCTTTAATTCCTCATGAGTTTTAGTTATACCTGGGTGATTATTATCAAGTCTATGATGTTTTGCTATTATTTCTATTATCTCCTCGTAACTTTTTTCCGTTACATTTTCGTAAGATACAAACACATCAGTCTCCATAATGTTATTTGGATTAGATTTTCTTTCTTTATATTTATCTTGAAGTGTTATTAAGTCTTCGGTATTGTTACAACGAAGAACTACTAATTTGTAGACTGTAATCTGGTCTAATATTTGCTCTATTAGTTCAGGATTTAAGTTTTCATAATTGTATGTAGTTCTTTTGTTTGAGAATACTATTTCCTTTTCAATATTATTTCTGTCCCCTTTTAAGGACAATTTGGTTAGAAAAACTTTGGAAATATTTCTCGGTCGTTTTGAATAAGTCCATACTATCCTCTTCGGCAGAATGTATGGTTTGGTTATCATCATCAGGGATAATAGGAATATTGTCTAACATCGTTATTCTGTGGGGTTCTTCCAATTTTCTTCTTGGCCTAGATTCCTCTGTTAAATCTTCTCTATTGTGTATATCTCTTAAATGTTTATTCTCACCTAATCTGATTGTCTTTTCTTTCAACCCTCCTATTGACGTTAGTTTCTCTAATCCTTGAAAGTGCGTGAGCCACCTTATTCTCCTTTCCTTGTACATGGGATATATTAAATTCATATTCATTGAGTTTGATTTTCCATCGGATAAGTTTAGAATTAGGTTCTTTAAGACTGGCTAACCATATGAGTGGTTTGTGATCTGTTTGGAGATCGAACTTTCTTCCATATAGGTAATGTCTAAATTGTTTTACGGGCCCATACTATGGCTAGTAATTCTTTTTCTATAGTTGAATAGTTGCATTCATGTTTATTTAATGTCCTAGATGCAAATGCTAAGGGTCCGTTTTTTTGAGATAAAACCGCGCCTAATGCATAATTACTTGCATATGTAGTTAAAAATAAAATTTTCATTAAAGTCGGGGTATTTCAGAACCATGTTTGACATTAATATGTTTTTCAATTTTTCGAAAGCTTCTTTATAGTCCTTATCATTTACATTGATAATTGAATCCTTTTTGAGGCGGATTGTTAAAGGCTTAGCTATCTTCGCATAATCAGGTATAAACTTACGGTAATAACCACTGAGTCCGAGGAAACTTTGTATCTCCTTAATGGTTTTCGGAATAGTTTGACGTTTTATGCCGTCTATTTTATGTGGATTAGGGCTTATGCCATCCTTTGTGACAATGTGTCCTAAAAATTCGGTTTCTTTTTTTAAGAAATCTGATTTGTTTAAAGATACTTTGAGGTTTGCTTTCCTCAAGGTTTCAAATATTTTTTCCAAACTATTAATGTGTTCCTGTAGTGAAGTTGAGAAGACCAGAATGTCATCCATGTACACGACGCAGATCCTATTTATATGTTCCCTTAAAACGTTGTTCATCATTCTCTGGAATGTCGCCGGAGCATTTTTCAGTCCAAAAGGCATTCTTACAAATTCAAAATGTCCGTTGTGAGTTGTAAAAGCAGTTTTCTCTCTATCCTTCGGTTCTACTTCTATTTGATAAAATCCTTTAGTTAGATCTAAAGTTGAGAAATAATTTGCCCGTCCTAGTTTATCTAAGACGTCATCAATTCTAGGGATAGGATATTTATCTTCTCTAGTGACTTGGTTTAATTTGCGGTAATCAATGACAATGCGCCACTCTTTGTTACCTTCTTTGTCCTCTTTTTTAGGAACAATCCATATAGGAGCATTATATGGGGAATTACTATGTTTAATGATGCCTTGTTCTAGCATTTCATTCATTTGTTTTTCCACTTCTTCAGTGTGGATAACAGGATATCTATAGGTTTGCTATAGATTGGTCCGGAAAGTCCAGTATCAATTTTGTGTTTAATCTCATTAGTAAAGGTCAAATCGTCACCTTTGTGATAAAAAACGTCTCCGTGATTCTGAACCAAAATTCTTATCGCCTTTGATTCCTCTGAATTAAGATGGTCTAAGCGTAATAGGTCATTAGTACCTAAATATTCGATATTGAATAGTTCTGGTAGTTGATTTAAAATTTTTGGGAGTATTTCCTCTGAATCTCCTTCATAATACAATGGGAAAGTTTTTCCGTTGATTTTAAATCTGTTTTGTCTCGTAATTAATTATGGAGTTATTTTGTTCTAACGTTAGATGTCCTAAAAGACCGTTAAAAAATTCATGGAATTTATAGAGTCCAAAAGTAGTGTCCGAATTTAAAGGGATTTGAATAGTATTTTTGGGAATTGTGCCTTCATGGGTAATATGAAAATTTCCTGAAGCGGTTTTAATGTGACTGGGGTTATTTAATTTTTAATGAACTTAGGCGGACATTGGTCTAAATTGAGAAAATTTTCAGTAGATCCTGTGTCAATTAGTACTCTAAGAGTTCTTGTCTGTCCTCTAAGTAAGATATAGGGAAGTCCACGTCGTTTGGGTTGTCCCCCAGAGAGGCTGGTACATGAAAAATTTCCTGATTCATAGGTTTCTACAATTTCGTTTTTGTATTGGTCAACATTATTTTTATAATTTGTACACTTACAATTACATTCCATTCTTGGGGTTTGATGATGATTTTGTCTTCTAGTTTGGGCTGTGGTTGTGTCCATTGGTTCTGGTAGTGGTTGTTGAACATATGTTGTTGTTGTTGTTGGTGAAACCTTTGTTGCCAATTAGGGTTATTACCTCTATGTTGTTGGTTATGCTGATGATTGTTCATTGTTATAGGTTTTCTTTTTTCCTCTGTTAGAAATCCTGATTGGGATAATTCATGGATGGCTTCTTCCATTGTTTTCGGTTTTAAAAAGCACATAATACCGTCCTCATGTGTACTGGCAATCTTGTCATAAAGATTTTTAAAGCTGTTTGGATATTTCTTGGAACATCTTGGAGGTTTCCTTCTTGTCTGGACTTTTGATTCAGTATTGCTAACTTATGTAATATGAAGTTGTAATATTCGAGGGCATTACCTCGATATTGTGCTGCTCTCAGTTCTTCGTACAATTGATCGGAAGTTTGAAATCCTCCGAAATTAGTTTCTAGCATTGCTTTTATTTCTGTCCAGCTCTTTAAATGTGTATTTATTTCCATTGCTCTTCTAGCTTTTCCAGTTAGTTTTGACTTGATGATGTTTATGCACATTCTTTGAGCTTGTGCGCTATAGGCCAATAGTGTGGGTAAAATATCATCGACGTTGGTACAAAAGGTTGACAAATCTTCTTTTCTACCATCAAATCCTTGTAGTTTTTTCCAAATAGTTTAGTGGATTGATGTCAAGCGCTCGTAATTGTCCTCCAGCTGCTGCTGCTGCTGCTAAGTTAGGATTTCCTGCGTTGACTGCCATAATTCGTTATAGATTTTATTTTCAATAAATCTTTTTTACGAATTTTATACCGTTAGCACTTGATATCCTTAATATTCGTTTAAGGATGTTAGTATGCCGTAGGTTCTTATTTGCAGGGATAACAAAACTAGTTTGTTATCCTACCGACTGCGCCAATTTTGAATCCTGATATAAAATAAAAAAAAAAACGTTTGTTTCTTTCTCCGTAGTATTATCAGAACTGTTTATTAAATGAATTGTTTCTCTATTTATACTATTTATGCTCTACATAATAAATGTGTTATCCTGATAAACAAACACAGGTAGATAATTGTTTATCAGTGCTGTTGTTTTTCCCTAACACATAATTAGATCTTTATTATGTTTCATAAGAAAGGTACTAAAAGATTACAATACTAATCATGGGTTTTTCTCTTATGTGATAACACTTAAAAATATATCTGGTTATTATTATTAATCGTGGGTTTTTTCCTTATGCGATAAGACTTAAAAAATACATACCTAGGACAGTTTGTCAGAATACTTAATATAATTATTCAAAAGGGAGTTTTTGCTCGTTCTTAGAGTGAGTTGATATAACAAAACTAAAAAAAATCCGCAAAGGACTTGGCCAGATTACATCGAAATTTTTTTTTTTGGACACCCTAAGTTTTTGCACCCAAACATGATTTTTTTAAAAAAGGAAAATTTTTATGGAATTCATATATCATAAACCGTTCGGAATTTGTTTTTATGTCTTTGGCAAAGTTGTAGATCCAAACCAAAGCAAAAAATTCTCATATGGACCGACCCAAAAAAATTGCATCCACTGCATCAAAATTGCAAAAAATTGGGAAAAAATGCTATTTTTTTATGATAATATGGAAATAGCCAAACTTTAAAATCCAATTTTAAAATCCTGTTTAGGAAGATGAGGTGTTGTAAAAACCCAGTTCCACCTAAAAATAAGATGCATAGGCTAGCTTAAATTCCGGAGTAGACCTTTTCCTTTGCACACTTGTAGGCACCATATGACCACAAACTAAACAAAAATAATCAATGTTTGGACACCGGCTATTTTCCATATTGCGCAATAGTTGAATTGTAAAATTTTGTACAAATCACGGATATAATTAGACTTTTCACTTTCGAATACACTTGTTGAATGACAATGAAACGATACTTGAACTGTTATTTATACTGCGTGCTAGTCTGATTGTCAAGTGTATTTTATCTTCGTGTTGCACTTTGCAGGTAGAACTGGGTTTTTACAACACCCTTTTTAAAAAACTTCTTAAAAAATGTTTCTGAATGGGTGTCAAGTGTATTTTATCTTCGTGTTGCACTTTGCAGGTAGAACTGGGTTTTTACAACACCCTTTTTAAAAACTTCTTAAAAAATGTTTCTGAGTGGGTGTGATTGTCATGTGTGTTTTATCTTCGTGTTGCGGTTTTTAGGTGGAACTGGGGTTTTACAACACCTCATCTTCCTAAACAGGATTTTAAAATTGGATTTTAAAGTTTGGCTATTCCATATTATCATAAAAAAATAGCATTTTTTCCCAATTTTTTCCAATTTTGATGCAGTGGATGCAATTTTTTTGGGTCGGTCCATATGAGAATTTTTTTACTTTGGTTTGGATCTACAACTTTGCCAAAGACATAAAAACAAAATTCCGAACGGTTTATGATATATGGATTCCATTAAAATTTTCCTTTTTTAAAAAAATCATGTTTGGGTGCAAAAACTTAGGGTGTCCAAAAAAAAAATTTCGATGTAATCTGGCCAAGTCCTTTGCGGATTTTTTTTTAGTTTCGATATACACTTCAAAAAAAACCGGGTACGAAAGAGGAACCAATTTATGTGTTGCACTGTGTTATATAACCTGGTCTCATTTCAAGACTTAACCCGCCTCACCTGCCGATTATTGTCATAAGTTACTTAGAATATTTACTAATCGTACTTGGAACCTCTCATACCTTCTCCCGACTGGACCCAGAGCTACATCTCAATCCATCTCGTATCCGCACTCTCCAACTACTTAAAACTGCCCGAAGACCTATAAACAGTGTTGCCAGTTTGTTTGGCATACAATTGTAGATTTTTTCAAAATGTTTAAACTGTTACACAGTTGGTCCCGGGTTCGATTCCCGGTGACGACAAACATCAATTTAGAAAAATAATTTGTATCAGTTTTCTATCACTTATATGTATCGCTGCGCCACCACCATCGGTGTTCCCATAGCACTTAACCCCACCGAAGTAAAATAATGAATCAGGGCTATGAAACAAAAAGCTTCAATAAATTCGCCAACTCTACATCAGGTGGCGAGCAACAGCTGTTCTAAGACTTATCATCTCGCGCACTTACAGTGATGCCATCTTGAAGCCCTTCATCTTTCACCACCTTTCATCTCTCCACTATCCCCTTTCCAAAGAAAGCAACACATTAATTAATAGGAAGAATTTCCTGAGTGTTGCTTCTCTTAAAAAAAAAAAAAAAA